>PVIR01008708.1:0-21681 GCA_004026965.1 Petromus typicus
AGGATGCAGAATAAAATGAAGAATGAAGACTCTCCGTGACTCTTCCTGTTGTGTTCATCTTTGTCATTAAGCAAATACCTACCCAGGCCCTCATTGTTATGGCACTCTGAGCTTCTCCTGTGAGAGTGTGAGTTGAAGAGTAGCTTTCTTTCCAACATAAATCAGTAACTGTTTCTTAGGAAGAGGAAGCCATCGTTTTCTCTCATTAGGAAAAACTTAACAAACCTCAGATATGTTTGCTGACTTTGTCAAGACAAACAGGACCTCAGTGAGAGTCCCCCGAGGCTGGGCTGGGTGATTCTGGCCAGAGGATGTGAAAGCAGGGATCTCAGCAGATTCAAGAATGGGATCAAAACCAACAGCCACGGAGACATTCTAAGGGGTCAACCTTAGGCAGCAGAGCAGAGAGGAAGACTCTTCGTGCTTACCCCGCACTAGGCACTGAATGCAAGGCAAATGATCAGGAGACGGGGCAAGGGGTTTGGACACAAGCGTGGGAGTGGAGTCTGGATTCACTCCCTGAAATGTTGGAGGAGCCCCAGGGACATTTTTATAGGGCACAGATGGTCTCAGCTGGAGCGAGGAAGGAGCTGTTAAGGGTTAAGCTAGTTCTTGAGGCGGCCTGTCTCGGGGGTAAACATATGTGAACCCAGAAGGAATGCAGTGCAATCTGCAAAGCTCTACACTCAAGCCTATGCAAGTGGGAGGGAGCCTAAGGTTTTCATGAAGACTGCATGGAAGCAGCACTCAAAGGACAGGAAGGATTGGGTGGTGGACAGAAGTGGGCAGATCTAAGAAGAACCAACAGCAAAGGTCAGATTGGAAGCAGAAAAGCCTCTAGAGTGTGGAGCTGCAACTTCTCTGGAGTGTGCCAAGAGCATGCCAGGACCTGCTAGGCACTGCCTGGTAAGGATATGGTAACCCTAGAACAGAGCAGGCCAGCCCTAGGGAGAGAAACGCACTGATTTCCAAGGTGCTGTCTGGTCTGGCATTAATACATGCAAGGATCTGATTCTCCATACGGTGATGATAACCAAGTCTTCTGTAGTGACGACCAAGGTGGGACAAGAATAAGCCAGCGGTGAAGGTACAAGCATATGGTTCTTGTTGTAGTCTTACATTGTGGGTGTACAGAGCGATCCACGCTGGCCATTAGGACCAGGCTGGAGTCCAAAAGTTAAGAGAGCACATTAAAGCCTCGTGGGGACTGGACCAATATCAGGATCAGTGTGAGGCTGAGTCTCAGTGAGCTTGTGTACACAAAGGGTGAATCGAGGCACACCAGATACCAGTCTTAGGACAGCATGACTTTCCAGACTAAGTTTCCAAAGAAATCCAGCCAACTCAGACAGCATTGACTTCACACATTGAAAAGGCTGACTTCTAAGTGAAACTCTTTAGGGTCCATAGCTGATAGTGCGGAGTAGGTTGTAGCTGTTTTACTCAGTTCTCTATGTCATGCTAAGAAATCTAAGTATTATTCTTTGACTAACAAAGAATCTTTGGAGAATTCTGAGGGTTTGGTGAACATAATTTTTTTTTCTCAAAGGAGACTCTGCTGGTAATAATACAGTGTACCTGGGACTCAAAGCCCCATGAGACTTTGTGGCTCAGCATACGGTATTCAGTCATGGTGTAAAGTGTGTCAATTTAAGGAGGTTTGAGGTGGACAGAGGGAAGCCATCTTACTCCTGTGAGCTGTTGTTTCAGAAGTCAATTGTAGCTTCTCCTCCTTCTACAAATACACTCAGTTCCCCGTGTAACTGAGAGATGTCTTTTTTGTACAGGTATACACCTTCCTTCTAGACCCACATTAAGATCCTCTTACTTATTAGGTGATACTCTAGACTGTGATTGTTATGTAGTTTTGAAGTGTGATTCTTGGCTTTCTCGGCTCCTGCAGAGTAACAGAGCCTTGAGCTCGGAGTCATTTTTTTTCTGAGTATGAATGAAAGAAGTAAGAAATAAGTTTGGAGTGAAAGCAAACGTAGATATATAAATGTTCTTGTCCAAGAGGAAGACAAATGGACTCCGGTGCTCTGGAACAGGGAGCCTAGTTCACTGAAAACAGGAATTTTTGGCTGCTTGAGTCTCGACCAGGTGATGTAGTGAAGAGACAAACCTTTACTTTACCGAAAGTGAAGTGTGAGCAGATTGGGTTGAATGAGAACATTTGGAAAGTTTTCACCATGTGTACATGTGGAGATTCCAAAAGCAAGTGATAATAGGCTCTGAAAAGCTCATCAGATACATTGTGTGTGTACTAGATAATTCACAGCAGAGAGGGAATGAGCTAAACCCAGGACGGATTTCAAGCCACCTCCCTACTTGTTTAAAAGAAACCCAAGCTGAATTACAAAACTGTCATAGTTGGCTAAATTTTGTCTATTTCTTTCTTTGTCATCCATCCCAAATGCCAGGTGGCTTCATCTAAACTGAAGCTTTCTCTTTCCCCTTTCTATTTTTTCTTTTCTTTTTTTCCCTTCCTTCTTTTCTTCTTCCTAGCTGTGATAGTTAGTGGAATACCTGGGTATCCAGATGTTTTATTTCTGAATACTCAAGAGAAAGCAAAGAGCGTTTAAACATATTTCAGGATGTAAAATATTGTAATGAGTTACTAGTTTGTTAGGAATCCGCTGCCCAAAATTTTTCACATACACTTTTCCTTTAGTGCACAGGACACATTCCAAGGTAGAATCTGTCTGCAAATCCATTGTACCTGGAAAGACACCCTCTGGAACTGAGTCCTGCAGAGCAAACTGATGAGTGCTCAGCTGTCCTTTTTTAGCATGAGTCGTGGCAGAACAGCGAGCCTCACTCTCCAGATCTCTGGAACTCCACCCCAAGTCTGTCTCCTCAGCCTCCAGGACCCTGGGAGCCACCCACACCCAGCAAAGCCCTTTCTTCTTAAGGCAGGTGGAGTGGACTCTCACTGCTACCAACAGAGCTGTAGAGCTGGTCATCGTGTCAGGCAGGGTAGACAATCCTGGTAACTAGTTTGAACTGTAAATAATTCAGATTATATAATAGGAAGAACCTTGATAGGAAATGAAGTGGAGAGAGTGAGGCAGAGGGGGAGGAAGAGGAGAATGGGGGGGGAGTGAGGAGAAGAGGGGAAGGAAAGAGGGGGCGGAAGAGACTTGACTGTCCTAACTTAATCTTACGTAGTCAGCAGAATTATTTGAGCATCTAAATGACTATATCTTTCATTTACTTCATACAAAATAAAGCCCCTCATGTGTTTAAAATATTGATACTGAAAATACACCGGAATATTAAAACATTTGTCTAGTATTTTGATGATAGTGAGCCTTTTAAAATAGTAATTTCTGACTTTGTTTTTGTAACATATTACTTAGAACTTAAATAAGTTTATATAGAGAATTAAAAGTTTCTCCAGGCATGAGAAAGAAAGCACGTGTTTATAAAATGCCTTTGCTTTCCTCCAGGTCTCCTGAACCTGAAATTCTGGGACCCCTGCCTAAGAGCATGCACTATGAATGAATGTGAAAGATCATTTTTATGCACACCAGAGTACACTCCATTCCTTAGAATATTGCAAGAAAATTATCTTTAAAGAATTCTAATAACATTTTTAAAACTTGATAAAATTTATTTCAAAATTTACCGCCTTGCTATCAGTTCACTAAACTTAACTTTGAGAGTTAGGCCTGGCCTATCCAAAAGAGGTTTCTCCAGTCTTAAAATTTACAACTGATAGTTTAAATATTTGCGAAAAACAAATCTTCAGCTTTTACCCAATGATCTTTTCCAAACCACTTTTTTTGTGTCCTTTTCTGATCACAGTAATAGGGAAAATGACCCGGCAGAATCGGGACGATTTACCATTCTCATCCATTTAATTCGACATATGTTGAATACTTGTTCAGTAGTAGTCACTGTGCTGGGCTCTGGACTTGACGTGAAATGAAATAAAATGTGACAAGAGAGCACAGTTCTTTGTCTGAGAAGTTGGTAGCCCAAGAGGAGAGATACTGGGACAGACAGTTTCTGTGTAACCTGCTGAGTTCTGACAGGGGCTGCACAGGCTGCTTAGATGCATATGCAGTTTTCATTCCAGCCATTCGCTAGAGTAACCAAAAAAGCATTCAGAATTCTGATACCTGGCTCCCACTTCTGGAATTTTTAATGTCCTGCTCTGAGACACGTGGATGGGACATCAAGAACGTTATGAGCTCCCAGCTGATTCTAATGTGCAGCCTTGTTGAGAATCAAGGTTGATCTGCAGGAGATGATACCTAAGACCACCCTGAGATAAACAAAACCAGGGTCATATCTCTTGTCTACACCATTGTTAGTTGTTATTTACCAAATTAACAAGGCTGATGCAAAGAAAGAAGAGAGCTATAATGTCATCCTCCTAGTACTTTTCAGAACATAAGTATTCTGCATTTTTATCTCACTTGATTTTCCCAAGAGCACTGTGGGGCGTCCATGGCAGTCCAGTGGGCTGTTTTCAGGAAAGTGGCAGTGAGGTCGCCGTGCACTTGACAGAGTTGCTACCTAGATTTTGCTATGTGAGGTTGGGCTTGCTTCCAGCAGCTGTTCTTATTCTTGGGAGAAGTCAAGAAATTCAAGTTAAAATACCTTGGACTTGAATCAAAAAAGGGGAAAAAAGTAGAGACATCTGGAAAAAGGGATGATGCAAGCCTGTACACTTGGGCGGAGGTCAAAGGCAAGGCAAGGGATTCGGTGGCCAAAAAGCAAGCGAAGGGGTTGATGGGCCATGCTACCATGACTCCACAATAACAGTGAGCACTTGGGAAAATCAGCAGGTCGTGTTGAAAACAACACTTTCTGAGAAATGATGACAGATCCATTTATTTGCAACTTGGATCAAATTCACCAAATGAACAAAGGAGGCTGCTGAAAGAAAATGATCTGCAGAAAGGGCCCTCAGAAGCGCACACTCAGACCTTACTTATCAAAGAGCCTGCTCCTAGCTTAAAAAATAAATTTTAAAAATCTAAAACCCACCTGTCATTGCATATACTTTGCACAAGTCATTTAAACATGCTGTTCATGGGTGAAGAAATATATTCTTTGCTCAGGAAAGTATGAGTTAGGTTTGTTTTGTATAACACATTTGTGTCATAAACTAATCAGGCTGCTTTTAAAAATGCTGGGCTGCAGACTCATGCTAAGTCATGTATGTGGGGAGAGCGTGGGCTGCCTAATGAGACACAGGTGGGCTAAGGGTGCTGTTGAGTGCAGCGTGCCCTGCACCCTCCTCCAGACTCGTAGAGAGATGAGTGGAATTAAATTAAATTAATTAAAGCTGGCACAAGCCTACATGTCAGGAAAACAAAATAACTTATGGAAGAAAATATTTTCTGTAACTCACCATCAGTCTTTTATAGAGAGATGACAATAAAAGCTATGAATGAATGCCCTTCTTCCTTTTTGTCTCAGTAATTTAAGAGAATTGCTCCTGTGATATTGCTTCCCTAATTCGACCTGCCTTTCTCCATCCCCAAACTTACAAGGATTGGATAATTAAGATTAAAGCTGATATACTCATTCATATACCAGCCTTGGCGTGGAGGTATTATTTCCTTTCTTTCAGATAAATACCTAGATGTGAAATGGCTAGAAAACACAAAAATGTAGGTTTTAGACCACTTAAGACACTACTGAGCTGCTACCCAAAATGATTGTATCATTTTTCCATTCCTAGAAGTTTTTCCATTTCCTCACCAATGTTTAACCTGGACTGTCTTTCTAATTTGAGCCATTCCAATATGTATGCAATGAGATTTTCATGACTGTTTAAACATTTTCCGAACAACTACTTCTGTACACTATATTTTTATGCTTTATTTGATAAGTATATACCTTCTTTAGTGAGATGTTTTAAAAAATATTTTGCAAGCTGAATTTTAAAAATTAAATTGTTTTTCTGTTTAAAATCTGTGTATCTTCTGAATATAAATTCTTCATCAGATATTGCAAATATTTCTCCTAGTTTGTGGTTTACCCTTTTATGTAAGTAACTGTCTTTTGAAAGGCAGAAATTTTAGATTCTGAGGAAGTCCAAATTACTATTTTTTTTCTTCTTATAGGTGATGTTTTTGATTTCATATTCAGGAAGTTCTCTATGGATGGAAAACCATCAGAGCAGGGATATTTATGAGTTGGTATGAGTTTCAGAAAAGCAGTGAAAACTAAGTTGGGCCAGGTTACAATTCTGAGATGTGTAAAGACGTGAAAATGTAGTAGTTCTCAATCTAGAGGTCTTTAAAGGAATTGAGATTTCAATGATGACATTGGTTATATGTCATTGGTTATATTGATTATATGACATTGACCAGTGGTCCCCTAATAGAAATACCTAGGTTCTTAGCCAAATCCAGAAGGCTGGCACCTACCTGCTATAAATCACAAACTCTTGGGAGGGTAGTATTTTAAACTTCTCCAGATGATCCATATACACATCTGGAACTGAGAATCACTGATTTGAGGCAAATAGATAAAAGGAATATTCTGGAGCTGTATCAGTACGATGGTGAAACAGAAACTCTCAGGACTTCTCCCCACATAGAAACACTAGTTTAACAAGGATGTGTTAACCACATAGCTTTGCAAGTGTTTATAAGCCAATTCAGAGACTATGATACTCAAGAAGAGCACAGAGCAGAGAATAGCTGTAATCCACAACTAAGAACAGAAGTTTCACTGTGGTCCTTTTCCACCCAACACCAGCACAGCTTGGGTGGAGAGAGGGCACCTGTGATGGAAAACAGGTGGAGGGCAGGGAGCCTCCATTGTTCGTTCGTGTTCTTTCAGTGTTTCCCCAAAGCTGTGGGGCCTATGTATTCCCTCTGGAACGTGGATGAACCTGCTGCATTTCACACACCTGGGTGAAGTTAAGAACCAGGAGCAAAGAACAGGCAGCTTGGCGTGTATGACCTGCAGGGCTCTGCTGGATAAAGATAAAAAGGCATAACTGGAGATTCCCCACAAGGGGGAAGTGGAAGCATGGAGCCCACACATCCACAGAAAAAGGTTTGAGGACTCAGAGTTTGTAGCAGTTGAAGCTGACTGCTGAAAGCTTTCCCTTACAAACTTAGCCATAAAAGCAAGCAGAGGTATCTAATGATCCCACACAGACACGAAGGCAGACCTGCGGGGATCACAAATGCAGCTCAACCGAAGGGCAAAGATCTCTAGTAACTGACCTATAGAAGGGGTGTTGTACGGAGAGAGTGGCAAGAATTACAAAACTGTCTCTTTCTGTTGAGACATGGTCGTGCTGTATGGTTCAGGCTGGCCTTGAATTCACTTTATTGCCCAAACTGGCTTTAAATTTATGGCAGTCTTCCAGCCCCGGCCTTCCTAGCGCTAGTATCATAGGCAAACACTATCACGCCTGGCTGAATTACATAATTGTCTTAAAGAAGTTCAGAAAGTTACAAGACAGTACAGACAAGTAAACAAAGTCAGGAAACTTGAACATGTACAACATAAAAGTATTAACAACCATAAAAAAGAACCAAATGATAATCCAGGACCTGAAGAATGCAGTAACTGAACTGAAAAGTTCAGTAGAGAGCTATAAGAACAAACGATTAAGCAAATGTCAGCAAACTTGAAGACAAGTGATTTGAAAATATCTAGTCAGAAAAAAATGAAATTGAACAAATAAAGCCTAAGGTTATTTATGGAATAGAATAAAGCAAATCAGTATACATTAAGAGATCTCAGAAAAGAGAAGAAAGAAAAAAAATGACATGAAGTTTATTAAAATAAATAACAGTTTAAGTTCTGTAAAGGGAAATGGATATCTATCATAGTCTCCAACATACACCTACCTTCCAAAATTCCCAGTAGACTCAACTCCAAAATATATTCACTGGGGCAGATGGTAACCAAATTGTCAAAAGTCAAGGACAACAATAATGTTGAAAGAAGCAAAAGCAAGTGAGGTGTCATATAAATGTAGTCTTCCTTAAGACTGAGATTTTCCAACATTCACTTTGCAGGACAGAAAGGAGAGTGATGATACACACCTGAAAGAAAAAAGTATAGAAATAATCGTCAGTGATACTATGCTCAAAAATAGTCCTCCAACATGAAAGTTTTCTAAGATAAAGAAAAGCTAAAAGCCTTCTTTCCTGCTAAATCTGTTCTACAAGAAATGCAGAAGAGAGTTTCTCATAAACACAAGGACATTAAATAGTACTACAAAAACATAAGAAAATATAGAAGTCATTGATAGTGAATATATAGACTTATACAGAGTACTGCAATATTGTCACAGTACTTAACTCACTTTTTTTTTTTTTTTTTTTTTTTTTTTTTTGAGGCACGGTCTTGCTTTTGTAGTTTAGGCTGGTCCTGAGTTCAGCCTTGAACTCACAGCAATCCTTCTGCCTCTGCCTCCTAAGTGCTGGGATTACAGGCATGGGCCACCATACCCAGCACTGTGGTATGTGGTGCTGATTGCTGGTGGGCATGAGTCTCCATATCCAGCATTGTTGTATGTGGTTATAGGGATGAACATGGGACCTGGAGCTTGCAAGGCAGGCGCCGGAACCACTGAGCTAAATCCCTGCCCAATTTCATCTAATCTCACAACCCCCTCCAGTGGGGATTATTTATTATCCTCACTCAACAGAGGAGAACATTGGGGCTTTAAGCATTTAAGTTGCCCAGATGCAACACAACCCATAAATGGTAGAGCCTGAATCTGAGGAGATTCTGCCTGCTTCTTGGTCTGCACCTTATTTACCCTTCCAAGTATTCAGAAAATCACTTCAAAGCTTTCATCTCAACTCTACTACCTGCGGCGCTGTGTACAGATGGCCGCGTGTGATGCAGCAATAGCTGAGCTGCTGAGGACTCACATTTCTCACACTATGAAGACTCGTACCTTTTGAATTTTAATTGGGATGAAGTATGTCTCCTGGGTTTTCAGTTGATGTGTATTGTGAGATGAAGTTTGGAGCCTGACACTATGCTCACCCCCGAGTCGTGCCTTGGCAGCTTGGTCCCTACCACACAGAGAAGCTGTGACTTAATGTGCTTCATCATCTCTCTGGCCTAACAGAGAGGCTCTTTGAGGTCTGGGCCGCCTTTCCTCCTGCAGGTTTACTGAAAGTTTGGGGGCAGGTCCTCACTGCGTCACTTCCAGCAACCTCAGCTAACTATGTCTGTTAAAGGGTGAACTTACCGTCAGCGTTGCTTCATGATACACACACGCAGAGCTCATAATGTATGTGACAGGTGACTCACTGAAATGACCCAATTAATTTTTTTGTAGTCTAGTATAAATATAATAAAGTAGCTATAGAAATGAAAGATGTCTGCAAGTTAAATTTGACTCCACTGGACTCACAGAATCAGGGTGAGCTTGTATTTCATTTTAGGTGATTTCACAGAAAGTTGTTTTAAAGGAACTTAAATGATTAGATTTGTTTCTGCCCCATTTTTCTTAATTACTTTCATGAACAGCCTGTTGATTTTAGAATCTATTAACCTGCGATGGGAAAACTACTCTTTTTGTCAACATAAAAAGTTTATTTTGCCGATAACACGTGTGTGTGTTTATAACTCTCAACTGCACTGTAGATATCTTTGGTTTCAAATCACAGCTAACTGACATTGTAAGACCTTTCTTTGCCTTTCCCACTGGTCCTATGTGGATGTGCTGAACAGGACCTTCGAACTCTGCGCACCAGAGTGTGCGGGCTGGTGAGGCTGCGGGACGCAGGTGGGAGGGAGTGCCCACATTCGCTCTCTTTCCGACGGTGACACTGACTGTTCACAGCAGTTCACGCTGTCAGAAAAGCAGAACAACTCGGCTTTCACACATGGTGGCCTGGTGGGCAAATCAAACCAAGCTCTTCTCTGTCAACATGGATTTGTTTTCTGAGGGGAGCAGCATAAGAGTAGAGTTAAGGGAGAGGAGTGTCTTCAGCCTCACATGCCAGTTGAATTATTCCAGTGAAGAGACTGAGGTTCTCCAAGTGACTAAAAAAAATATGGCATTTAGGCATACACAACGTAATCTGCAGAAATAGGAAGACATATCTCATGGGAGTGACCAATGAGATTCAATTTGGGATTGAAAACTAGGGATTCATTATTCCCATTGTTTCTTTTGTTAATGACTCAGAGACTGAATGTTAGACTTGTCTGTGGTGTTGCCTCTCGCTCCTGAAATGTGAGACATGAGGTGGGAATGTGTCTAGGCTTTCTTGTTACTGAGATAAAGTACCCAACACCTGCAAGTTAAAGGCAGAAAGCTTTATTTTGCTCAGTTTGTAGTGGTTTCAATCTATAGGAGGCTGGCTCGAAGGAGGGTGGCATGGCAAAGGAGCATCACAGAGGAGAAATAGTTCTTGGCAGGTAGAAGACAGCAAAAGCAAGCAAGCGACCAACTTCTGGTCACTAGCAGCAAGCCTCTTCCTGTCCCTTGTACCTCGGCTACCTGCCCTCAGGGTGGGCAGCTCTCACACCCTCCATCTCACAGCTTTGCACCACGAACCAATCACATATCGTAGATGCGGCCACTGCTGGGAAAGTCCCACCTATGACTGTGAGGCTCTGGTGGGCATCAAATACAAGCCACGACAGGAAGGATGGGCGTGGACATGCAGAAGAAAAAACTGAAAGAACCTCCTTTAATTTATTTCCTTTTCTTTTAAAAACAGTCTTTGACACCATGTAAAATGCTTATACATTACTTCTGTCTGGCTTCGACTCTCTTCAGGGCAACAGAAGAAATAAGATCATATTTTTTTTGGCAAATGCCAGCAGCCACATCAACCAAGACAAAAAGAAATAGAAAGATATAGATGTTTAGCGAGTTAAAGAAAAATAAAACAGGAGGCCCAGTGGTTCACCCGACTTGTATCATGATTCAAGTTGAATATATTGACTTGATTCATTACATGACAACTGAGATGGCAGGTCTCCATCTCCAAGTTCTTTTTTTGTTTGTTTGTTTTGTTTTCTTTTTTTGAAAACACTTGCCTGAGTTGTGGGAACTGATTACCACAGGTCATCTTCTCTCATCCACCCATGCATCACTTACAGCTCTGGAATATTTGACTGAGGGTCCTCATCTTCATCTTCACTGAGGTTCTACGCAGCAGAGCGCATGGGGCAGCTCACCAGGGTTTTCTCTGCAGTGACATTTTCCTCTTCTGTCCTGGATCGCAGTGAGGCTTTGGTCTGCAACGTGGTCTCCTCTCTTCTACGGAGCAGTGGGCGAGGCAGTGTAACTCTGCTGGTGCCATCTGTAAATATAAATGGACTGGATGTGGACTGGATGAAGTTGAGATGTTCTTCGGAGACACTTTCTATACCCTCCTATTCAGCCCAACAGCGATTTTTCCCCAGATGAACTCCTCATTCCATATTTTTTTGGCTAGAGAATAAGCAATGGATTTCCTAAACTTTCTGTCCAAAAGTTGGCACAGTGTTTTAAACAGTATGTTTGTGTCCTTTATATAATATCAATAAGTATCTTATTTATATTTATCTGTTTTTTTCTCAGAAGTATAAATTATATTGTAGAATCCATTTAGTGGCTCAGAATGGTCTTAATTTTCTAGGCACTACTAGTATAGCTGCTGAAAAGACCAGAATATTAAATATCTGCCTTTCTGAAAGACATTCCTTAAGGCAGTGGTGGTGAATCTATGGCACGTGGGCACACAGAGCCCTATCCATCCGCATAGGAGCCCCTTGCTCAGCGTCAGCCCAGCAGCTAGCACTGGACATTCAGATTTAGTTGCAGTGTTGCACTTCTGATAAATAAGTGGGTTTAGGGTCACAGTTTGGCGACTCTGTCTCTGGAAGGTTTTCCATCACTGCTGTATGGGAAGGAAGGAAATAAAAAACATGACCAACTACATGGATATTCTGTGAGATGCTAATTAATGTTCTCAAGATAAAAGTAAAACAGAGGAGAGAACTGGCAATGTTACTTATTTCCATTTTGTGTTGAGTTGCTGTGGAAGTAACATCCGCACAGAGTACTGAGGGAGCCTGCGGGCTGACTGGTCTGCTTGATACATTCAGGCCAGAGAGACAGTGGAGCTGAAGGCCTGGGTAGAACCTTGGCAGATCTCAGAGCCAGAGGCAGGTTAGAGTAGGAAGAGTAAAGTGGGTGTCAGGAGTGAGAGAAGGTAAGGATGGGGACTGGGGTAAGAGGTCAAGTTTTTGTTTTTTCTTTTTGGCATTTCTGGGGATTAAACCCAATATTTTCACAAGGAATTATGTCCCAAGCTCATTAATTAATTTATTTATTTACTTGGTTTTTTGTTTATTTTGATATCAGTAATCGAACTCAAGACCTCATTCTTGCCAGGCAGGTGATATTCTTTTTTACTTTTCAGACAGGGTCTTCCCAAGTTGCCCAGGCTGACCTTGAACCTTGGATACCTATGGAATCCAAGGCCAACCTAGACTACAATGTGAGGCCCAGTCTCAAAAAAATACAAAATTAAGAGACATTGAAAATAGCACGATAAAGCTCATTATACTTTTATTAGGAAAAAGCTCCAGAGAGCAACGTTTAAGAGAATTTTCTGAGTAACAGTGTTCAGGAAAATAGAGATAGAACTGAGAACTGAAGAAAGATTTGAATTTGCAAATGTCAGAAGCATGTTGTTTCCTTAGCTGAGCAAGTAAAACCAGATTCAATCTGGTGCAGAAAGCCAACTTCAAAGAGAAAAATAAAAATAAAAAGGTAAATAGTTATCAAGCATTATATGGCAACTCACTCTTTATGAGCAAGAAGAGGGACAGGCAACAAAGAAAAGCTATGAGATCTTAGAGTTCTGTGTCTGATTAAGCAATAACTTCAGAATGAAAGCAAATGAATATTTAAAAGATATTCTCAAAGGCTAGGCAAGTGTGCTGCTCTTACATATTTGTTGGAAGATCTTCTCCATTAGACACATTAATATAATTATGTCCAAAGATCATAAATGTAATGTGTTTGTAAATAAGTGGGTGAATATAAATATGCATGATCAATTTAAAACATTTAAATTTATAATGTTTAACTTGAAGGGATTTTTAAAAAGTTAGAAAAACAAGAGACAAACTTCAGCATTCCTATATGATAAAAATATTCAACAAACTAGGAGCAGAATGGAATTCTTTAGCCTCTTAAAAGCCATTAAATAAAATCTCATTCTAACTCCTGGAATATTCAGATATTTGATCATTGACAAAGGGACAAAATTATACACTAGAGAAAAGCCAGCCTCTTCAACAAATGGTGCTGGAAAAACTGGCTACACCCATACACAGGACAGAGATTAAGCCTGTGTCTTTCACCAGGAACTAAAACAGAATCAAAGTGCATCAAAGACCTAGATATAAAGACAGAAGCACTTAATCTACTAGAAATTAAAATAGATAAAACTCTTGAAGACATAAGCATAGGCAAAGACTTTCTGAGCAGAATTCCAGTTACATAAGAAATAACACTAAGACTCAAAAATGGGATTATATCATATTAAAAAGCTTCCATCCAACAAAGAAAATAACCAAAAGAATAAAGAGACAGCCTAGAAAATGGGAGGAAATTGCCAACTACTCCTTGGACAGACTAATATCTAGACTCTATAAAGAACACAAACATTAGACCTCCTCAAAATAAAAGACTCAGTCAAAAATGGACATTTGAAATGAACAGACATGTCCCACAAGAACAGCTTCAATGGGACAGGAAGTACCTGCAAGATATTCATCATTCTTAAGAAAAATTAAAGTGACAATGAGGTTACATCTTACTCCAGAAAAAAATGACTGTTATCAAGAACTCAATAAACAAATCCTGGAAGTCTTCAGGAGAAACCCTTAAACAACACTGATTGGAGAGTGAAATAGTGCAATGACTAGGGAAAATAGCTAAGTCTTGGAAGAGACCTGTATATCCATCAGATGAGTAGATAAAGAAAATGTGGTATTAACATATGGTGGGATAGTATTCTACAATATAGCAGGATAAATTTGAGCCATCTGTAAGAAAATGGATGCACCTTGATTTGAGCCATCTGTAAGAAAATGGATACACCTTTATTTCATATTAAATGAAATAAATCAAACATGCAATTTTACATATTACACAGTTCCTCTTATATGAGATCTCAGTGCAGCAAGTACTTGACTTACAAACATTCAAGTTGTGAACTTTCACAGACTCGAAATGACCTCACTTTGTGAACATTCTAGATGCAAACAGATCGCAGAAGCAGCTCGCGTGTCTGCAGGACACTGTCACAGCTGTGCTGCTAGGCGTGCTCTGCACAGCGCCATATGCACAGTGTACAGAACTCAGTCTGAGCCAAGGTGTCCAGAGGCAAGAGGAAGGGCAGGGTGGGGTATGCAGGGGCTGCGGCGGGCACAAGGCAATAATGAGAGAAACAAGTGAAAATAATTGGAACACCGGACAGAGGAAAAGAGAACATAGACATCGCTCCTCCTTATGCTGTGAACCCTTCAACCATGGGCACATCCTAAGGAATAAGGAACATGGAACTTGTGAAGCTTTTCCTGCTTTACAACATCTGTTTGTGTCAAAGATGTGCAAGACTCACTTTGTCAGATTTACCAACAAATCTGACTTAGGAAAGTTCCCCCAGAATGGAACTCATTTTTAAGTCGGGGACTTACTTTATATAAGTAAAGTACAAAACAAAAACCAGACAGTAAGAAAGAAATACATAGAGAAAAAAGTTACTGTAATCCAGCATAGACAACATAGTGAAAAGTGTACTTTGATTTGCTATAGTCAATTCTTGTGTTTTATATGATTGTTGGCTTAATAATCGGTTCATCTGTTTGATAATTAACTTGATAAAGACTCATAAAATAAATAAATGAATTTGAAGCTGGCCACAAATGCTGTACTCCTCCAAATTTTTGAAGGTGGCAGAGGGGAAGAAGCCCGTTTCAGCACCCTAACCCTAGCTTCATGCCATGATTTCCTAAATGTTTGGTGTCTCAGTGCCAGACACAGATGCATCAATCTCCCAGGAAACTCACTATAAACACTGCCAACCCCAGGCTGTCCCCATAGAGGCCTGAGACAGAAAGGGCTAGCGTGGAGAACCTTCTGTGTGATTCCAGACAGGCTCTGTCTAAGGAGAGTGGCTGAGAAGCAACTTGGCAACCTGTGGCTGTCATGTGCTAGTCCACTCTGAAAATGAGGAAGCACAGGTGGCCGGTCTGCACCGAGTCCACCTGCCTTTGCAATGACCTCTCCAGCCTCAGTAGGCTTCCTGGCTGGTTGCCCATGCAGCTCTATGGCTTCCAGAGGACGCTAATCCCTCTGGGACAGAAACCTTACACTCTTGTGATAAAGCAAAAGGCTGAGGATACAGACGGGGCTGGGATGGAACAAAGAAATCCTCTTAACCCCTTTTTAATGCATGCATTTTTACTAAAGCCAGCCTGTATTTAAATCTGGCACAGAAATTAAATAGTTGTCAAAACACCTACTATGTGATGCAGTATGCCTACATATGACAAGAATTATGCAAAAAAGGATACAGTCCCTGTGTATCAGGAATGTGTATTCATATATAAGGTGTGCAAAGATCAAAAATTGTGTTGCAACATTGGCATCTATAAATGTTACATGAGAAAAGTGGTTTTGGTGGAGTAATTCTGGGCAGTTTCATGAGGAAATGGCAGTAGAATAATTAAGTGGATTTTTCTCGAAGTATAAGAGAGTCGTGAAATAGAAGACGGAGTTGAGCTAAAGGTGTGTGGGGAGAAAGTTTACAGCAATTTATAGATTCTACAATAGTTTAGGATTGGCAAGTCGTCGGGATGGGCTAGGTCATGGGGTCCATCTACAAGGCTGTACTCAAATGGAAGAGAAGAGCTGCTCTTGGAAGGAAGCAAAGTTACTAACTTTGAGGGATCATCTTACAGAGACTTGGGCATGGTGACGAGGAATTTGCTTTCAGAAAATGGTACACAACAAGAGTTGAGGAGAGCGATGCGAGCACGATTGTTGGGGCACACATGGAGACCTCAGGTTCAGGAGGAGAAAAGACAGTGTAGTTGACTGTGGAAATGAATGAGCTGAAGGATGAAGTTCAAAAAGAGAAGATGGAGAGAAGGCTTTGTAGATATAGAATGCCTTTAATCTCTGATTAAATCTTTAAGGTTTGAGGAGGGAGAAGTTGAAGATGGTCTTTCTGAGACCTTCGGCTGGCAATTGAGTGGGTAGCTTAGTTGACAGCAGTGCTGTTAACTCAGGGAACACACACATACACACACAAAGACAGAGGAGGGGAGCAGGAAGACACTAATTTAGCTACTGAGGTTTTAAGTTGTCTGTATATAAAGTCACCCTTACAAAGAGTATGAGGATGAAGCTGGAAGTTAGTCTGGATTGAGACATAAAAGATCCAGGTATTTCCTAAAGTTCAGAGACCCTAAGATAAGAATACAAATGAAGGACCACATGCCCTAGGTTACACATTTGAATTGCATAGGGCCAGCCACAGACTGTTAAATATGGTTGTCTCCTACCATCTCAACCACACGGAGCAGGTGTGGATGAGAATTCGGTGCCAGGTCCTGTGGCCATGACTGAGGACACGGTCCCTCTGGGCAGCTCAGGCTCTAGAAGTGCTGGCAGGAAACCCTGGCTCACAGGCTCAAGCCACAACCCCAACCCCCTTCTGCTTGTACCACCCTCTCACACACAGCCACACCTGGGCACACCTAGGCCTGGGGATGCAATGCCAACGTCAGGAGTGTGGTCTCAAGTTCAAGAAGCCACTCAGGCCATAGCAGCAGCCTCAGCAAGATCTAGAAAGGACAGTGGAGACTCAAAAACAAATTTTCCCGAAAGGGAAATGCACTTTTGGAGCTTTCTAGGTGGCCATGTCCTCATGGTGGCCTTTCTGTGGAGAGAGGAACGGGCAGGCATTTAAAATCTGGTGTCCGGAGGAGTGCTCCTGTTGCTTAAGTCTAAAAGCATGAGTGAGAAGAGCGTCCCACAAGAGGAGATTCAGATGAAACATGTTCGTGAAAGTCGATGCAGTAAAGTGTTGAATGCAGGAAGAGAAGACAGTAGAAAAATGCTCACTTACTAACTGGACCTCATAGAAGCTGAGCTTGGAGCTGGGCAGGAAAAAACACCGGCTGCCGGCACAGTAAACCACTGGTCCCAAAATTGATCTGTCAAGACACAGCTGGAAGGGAGCTTACGAAAGATCAAGAATTTTTAAAATTTTTTGAGACAGGGTCTCGCTTTGTGGTTCAGGCTGGCCCTGAGCTCAGCCTCCAACTCACATCACAGCAATCCTCCTGCCTCTGCCTCCCAAGTGCTGGGATTACAGGCGTGAGCCACCACGCCCGGCACTGTGGTATGTGGTACTGGTTGCTGCTGGGGTGAGTCTCCACGCCCAGTATTGTTATGTGGTTGTCGGGATCGAACCGGGTCCTTGCGCTTGCAAGACAGGTGCCGGAACCACTGAGCTATATCCCTGGCCCAAGGTGTTTGTTTTTCTAAAGTAAGACGAAGGGGTCAGGTTTTCTTGGCAAAGTGTCCTGTTGCAGTAGTGAAGGTGCCCCACGTATGGAACATGAAGGTTAACAAGAGTGTCACTTAGAACGAAAAGCTTCCCTAACTGATGAAGTTCACAACTGCAAACATGAGGAGTGTGAAAATACAAAGGAGGCAGAAAGATTAAGGGTTTTTTTCTGTGAAAATATGGCTAATAAAGAATTTTTACAAAGGATGTGACTTACAATACAAGTCCGCATCTAGGATGGGTTTTTCTGAGTGCTATATTCTGACCTTTCCTCTATGGACCAGAAATGCCTTTCTACAGGGCTCCGAGCGATGGAGCCGTGATGTATCCCTCTGCCCCAAGCAGCTGCAGACACACTTGGGCTGGAAGGACGAGAGCCACAGGATCACACTCAGAAGGCAGGCTCATGCCATCCACAGGAAATGGCAGGTGTGTCTGTGATAGGCAAGCACAGCGCCCTGCGTGGCTGGCTAGAGGAACAGGGAGCCTCGATGTTAGCCTAGTCCTGCCCATAGACTGTTTTTGGAGCAGCGTAAGCTTTTCAACCTCATGAGTGTTCCTGTCTTCATTTACTCTGTTTAGCTGTGGGTTTCCACTCCCCACAGCACTGGAAACCTTAGTTCAGACAATGTGCCTCTGGGAAGGGTGAATAATCCAACCGTGAAACGGGTGCCGGAGGGAAGAAGGTGAGCTCCAGGATGCCGCTCAGTTTTCCTTCCCTCCCTATTCCCAGCCCTCTAAAAAGGTTCCTAAGTGTCTCTGCACGGTGCGGTTGGAAAATATTTGCACTAGATAATCTCTAAGATCCACTCCAAGTCTCAAATCCTAGGACTCTGAGGGCAGGTACACGTTTGCGGGCAGAGTGGCGCTGGAGTGGGCCTTGGAAAGGAGGCCGTGTATTTGGATTAGTGGGCAGAAGGACTGCAGATATTTAAAACAGGAAGAGGAGTATAATAAAAGGGTTGGGAGGAACACTGGTTCCTTGGCAGAAGATGTGTGGAATAATAAGGAGACTTTTCTAACTCAACTGTGGGGATTGTAAGGTAGAGCTGTGGGAAATAAAATTTAAGTACAGAGCACTTGCATTTCACATGAGACAAGTGTTATTCCTGGAGACATTGCATAATTTAAAACTCAATGCAAAACAAATTTTCCCAAAAGGGGAATGCACGTTTGGAGCTTTCAAATTTATAAATTTTTTTTACCATATAGTTTCTTTGAAGTTGCTTTATGCATTTCTTTTATTATTTTGCTGAGAGTTCTTTCTGACCTGAATATGACTGGTTTGTGGCCTCTGTGACATGCTGTTACCTCCCTCACCCGACCACTCCACAGCTAACTTGGGTTTGCTTCTTAGCACTAACTTTAACAGCTCCATTTAATGAATTTGCATAACATTGTGGAAGAATATGAAAAGTAAGATTTGGACGATAAAAACAGTGCTTGCTTAGCCTATAAAACCCCAAAACACTTGCAGAAACACCGAGCAAAGTCGTCAAGAGAGCCAAGTCGTCAAGAGGGCTTCTGATGAGGCTCACAAAGGGGGCTTGTTCCATTCTGCTGGCGTTGTAGGTGATGGCATCTGCGTAAACACAGTTTGCAATGCATTCAGCTTTTAAATTATGCCATTTTGCAAGAATTAAATAAATTAGATTTTTCATCCATTCAGATTAGGTACAAACATCTCGTTTACCCCAGTTTCGAGTTGTCCCTTCAAGAATCCGACTTCTATGCAGCATGAGTCTGAGGACAGGGAGCGGGCCTCCTTTACCCTGTAACCTCGAGGCATCTGAGCGCTGTGTTGTCCAGGGAGCAGAGCACTTCTAAATGGAACTGAATTGTTCCTTGGATGGTTCACGTGGGGAGGAGGTAAGACGAGAATGTGGAATTTCATAATTTAGGAGCTCCGGAGCTGGTTGCATGTTAAACATAAAGCAAGCATTCAGTCAGTGCGTACCGACTGGGGCTGGCTTTTCTAACCGCACCGACCTCACTCGAGTAAAGGCTTAAACACACAGGGACTTGTGCCTGAGCAGGATTTGGTTCTGACACTCAGGGGCAGAGGGAAGCTTGGCCCCACCATGGCCAGGGTCAGATGCAGGGAGATCATGGGGTGCATAGTTGGCACAGCCCAGAGTGGAGAAGCAGAGGGGAGTCAGACTGCAGGGCTTGAAGACCCCGAAGCCCAAAGGCAGAAGCCAGCATCAGGTGAAGAGTGGAAAGTTCAGTGGGCACAGAGAGGACTCAGAGCAGCTGACGCGCGTCACCATCACTGTGCATGAGGCAGATGCCAAACCTCTCGGTCCTCAGACACCATCATTCACCTGGAATCATAGTGCAAGAGAGGTTTAAAACGCAGGAGTCATGAAGGGGCTTTGTGCGTTCACCGAAGAGCCTGTGGAAATGCAGGGACAAATGAAACAGTCTTTCTCTTCACCTTGATGATCCTGAGAGTAGTTTCAGGAATTTGAGTTTGTTAGATTCTGGTGAGAGAAGCAGATATTGTCCATTAGAAATGCTTAAATATTTTAAAACAGAAATCTCATCCAATTCCTCTATTCCTTTTGTCTGAACAACCAGGAAAGAGGTTCTACCTAATATGTAGTAGGAGCAGAAATATAGAAAGACAGCTCTAAATAAATTGAATGATCTGGAATAATTCAACATAAGGCTATAATATATGATAGTAAAAGTAAATCTTAGCAAACTTTGGGCAAAGTGAATGTACCCCAGGAATGAGGACACAAAGTCTTTTTATAGCAAGGATCTAGAGGACTAGTTTAAGTCTTTCCTAAGGCCATGGGCTCTGACTTACATATGCTTTGCCATGTGCAACAAACTGTTTCATTTGTCCAAAACATGCATTTTGAATGAGCAGCAGTAGAAAGGGGAAAGACCTCTGGCCTTTGGTTTGGCCACCAGAATACAAGTAATTGGAGTTTATTTCCAGGTCAGAGCTTATATTCCCAAGCCAGGATGTCCTGCAAACAATTTAATTGGGAATAAGCATTACGTTTCTGGGCTGGGCTCAGAAACACTTGCAGGGGTCTTGGGAGTGAAGCAGATGTAGCAAGAGCGGGGTGAATGCAGGAGAACTCACACTTAGAGCTCAGAGGCCCAGCGAGGCCGCGGGCTGGAAGAGCGCAAGTCGTCATCAGAAAAAGGAGACACCGGCGGGCCGGGCACACTTGACGTCTGTTCCTGGATAATCTGCTGCTTTATTTCATTCTCACTTCCCAGTGAGACAAGAGCTCGCTCTAACTGTTCTCACCCCACAGGCACTCAGTCCTGCCTCACTGCGGGCCCTGGCCCAGGGAAGGAAGCACAGCGGTCCCCAGGCCCAGCTTCCGCCTGCGGGGCGGCTGTGGCAGGGGAGCGTGCAGCAGTGTGCAAGAGAACATCGAACGCTCACAGGCTAGCTCTCGTTTTCACAAATGCTCCGAAGAGGAAGCGAGGGAGCGCAGCACGGGGCAGGTGCTGGGGCTTGTTCCCAGGAAATTGGTCATGTGATTGAGAAGACCTGTGCTGGTGCCAGCCACTCAGTCTGTTTTCTGGAAACATGCAACGTTTCTCAGGTATGTGATAGGTCATCTCCTGGGAACAGGTACTGAACCCAATGCAGGTGCTCGCGTGTCCTACAGGGGGAGCTGTCGTGCAAGTGACCTGTTACTTATGTATTTCATGAGTTACTAGAAGACAGAAGTTTAAGTCTCCGGACAAACTGAGAAAGAAATGGAAACTCAAATTATTTTGCCTCGATCAGCAAATAGCTAATGTATGCATTGACTTCCATACTGGATGCATACATGTGTCTGATTATTATGTGTTACTCAAAAACTTTTTTTTTTTTTTTTTTTGAGACAGGGTCTCGCTTTGTGGTTCAGGCTGGCTCTGAGCTCAGCCTCAAATTCACATCACAGCAGTCCTCCTGCCTCTGCCTCCTGAGTGCTGCGTGAGCCACCACGCCCGGCACTGTGGTATGTGGTACTGGTTGCTGCTGGGCGTGAGTCTTCACACTCAGTATTGTTATGTGGTTACTGGGGATCGAAACTGGGCCCTTGCGCTTGCGAGACAGGCGCCAGAACCACTGAGCTAACTCCCCCGCCCTCAAAAACTTTTAAGAAAATATTTAATCAGAAAG
>PVIR01008708.1:21781-55919 GCA_004026965.1 Petromus typicus
GCCTATACATCTTTATAACTTTTACAATAATAGTTTAAAAGATCTCTGTGAACTTTAAAAAATACTAAATGTAGTCAATTTTGAAAAAAAAATACAATACCATCTTGCACTGAATTGAAGCTAGAAGAAAAAGAAATTGCCAGCTTTCCTGTAGACATACAGAATGAGGCTAGGAGAGGGCAACTAACAGTTTTTACTGTGCTTCCTTAAAAATGGAGATGTAATTTACATACCATAAACCTGACCCTCTTCACACACACACTTTATTAGTTCTTAGCATACCTTCAAGATTATGTAACCATCAACACTATCTCGTCCAGAGCATATTCTTTATTCCCAAGTGAGACCCTGCCCCATTAGTAACCGTGTTCCATCTGGCCTCTTTCAATCTGCAAACTGCTTGTCCATTTTCTGTCTGTCTGGGTTTTCCTGTTCCAGATCGTTCACACCAATTCAATAGTACCTCATTTTCTCTTCTGAGTATGCCCTTCACGAAATGTCTCCAGAGCTCACCAACGACCAAGCGTCCTGTCTGACTGTGGGTTTCACTCGCTTGTGTGCCTGGAGCTACCACATTGTTTATTGGGTTAATTTGTTCATGTACGGTGGCGTTGCCTTCATTTTTTGGCTACTATGAAGAATGCTACGATGAGGACTTGTATTCAAGTGGCTTATTTGGACATATGCTTTCATTCTCATGGGTGTGTACCTAGGAATAGAATTGCTGGGTCTTTACAAAGACACTACTACTTTATGTTCCCCCCAGCGCTGGATAAGAGCTGGATTTTCTCCATGCACTCCTCAGTCATTTCTGCGGCTTTTGTTTTTTATTGTGGTCTTCCTAGCAGGCACAAGGCAGCATCTCTTTGTGGGGTTTGATTTGAATTTTCTTAATGATTAATGATGCCAAACATTTTTTACGTGCTTGTTGGTCATTTGTATATCTTCCTTGGAGTAATGTCTCCATATCCCTGGCCCATTTTTGAATTGGGTTCTTTGTTTTTTAACTGAAGCAATGCGAACTTTTTAATATATTTTGATATTCAGTTCACCTAGATGACCTGGAACATGCTCCAGCGTTCTCCAGAGGCAGCCAGCGAGTTTGGGCATTCGCACTGGAAGTGCTCCATGCGCCACTGGAGCAGGGCATGGCGGTCCTTCCGCACGACTTCACTTAGCTGGACACAGATCTCTCTATCTCTCCTGTTGCCATTGGCCTTGTCCTAGTCACAAGTATGAGAAACACTTGGAATCCACCAAAATGAATTAGAAATAGTGACATTAGCTGATCCTTAGACCTCTTAAAGAGAAAAGATAGAAATGGAGGAGCACGGGAGAGTAAGTGGGGGCAGGATCAAGAGAAAGGAGCTGTGTCCTGTCCTTCCTGTGCTGGGCCCTGCACCCTGTAGATTCTCTCTAAGTCTATGAATGATGCTTGTTTATACAGTGGAGAAACATTCATCATCTTCTGCGTTGCTGTATGTCATCACTGTCCCCTCCTACCGACAGCCCGTGCCAACCTCAGGGTCACAGGGAAAGCTCCTCTGTGCTTGTCTGAATGGCCACAAAGTGAGTGTGAGGGTCAGCTCCAGTACTTTTCTACCTCCATAAAGGCATCCCCAGAGAGGAGACCTCTGCGATTACTCACTGGAATTAAACTTTGAACTATGGTCCAGGTATAATAATGCTTTTCCTTGGTTAGATTTTTTTTTTAATCTTAGCATTACAGTACTTCATTATTGCCACAGGGGGAACTGTTGGCTTCATTTTGCTTTGGAGACAGTGCTGCTGAAATTATTAAGCTAATGATTTATGTTCTGTGTGATACAGCAATCTCTTGTGCTTAGAATGGTTACTATGTCTTGTTTACTGTTTATAACTACCAGAGGTTGTGCCACAAAAAATTCCTGCCAGCTTGCAAGGTTTATTTATCCCTGTGGATCTGTAGAAACCACTGATTAATATAGAAAAAAAATTTGAATGGTTTATATTTTTTAGAAACCGTCATAAGCTATGAATTAAAGTACTGTACCCTGCTATTGGGGACTGAGCCACGTCCATTTAGTGAGAAAGGACAGTGGCTGTCGAAGCCACCAACTCTCATATTCGCTTCTGGTTTTATCAGAATGGAAAGTCTGACTCTAACAGCACAGCACTGTGACTGCTGCTTCTGGGCCATGAGGTCACCATCATTTCCCCTGGGGTGCCACACATTTAGCCATATTAAGGGAGCAGTTTGCTCAGAGCAATGTTGCTCATGTTTAAAGGCTGTTGATTTCATGGCCAGTAGAAGTCACCTGCGTGGCCTGAGGCTGGGTTGGTGAAGAGGCTATGGCTGCCTTGTAGGGTATGTTCCCCTGTGCTCTTGGTACGTGGAGTCTTGCACCAGGCAGATGAGCCATGGGTCAGGGAAGGACAGAGCGAGCACTCCTATTTTTCAAATAGCAGGGTTCTCGCATGTAAGGCAGGACACGGTTTGCTCCCCAGAGGCGGAAGGAAGACACCACTGCTATTTTGTGCAGCTTTCTCTGGACCCCGGCCTTCAGTCTTGCCTGTTTCACACCTTCTGCTGGCTCCTGAGCCAGGGCTCTGAGTGGCTTTGTGTGGGCCCCAATGGTTCTCTACAGCGCCCAGCTGCAGCTCCACATCTGTGCTCCTCCTTCTCAGCTGGCTGTGACGGCTGATGGAGCCCGAAACGCCAGTGTAGCATCGGGTATTCTGCCAGAGTGGGCGCCAGCCTCCCCCACCCAGCCCACCCAGAGCCCCGAGCACAGGACCGGCTGAGGGTGCGCCAGGGCCAGGTGGAGGACGAAGCCCACTCAGCCAGGGGTCCATAAACGTGATGCATAAGGACACCTCTGACTGAAAGGCCATGAGCATGTCGGTTGCTCCACAGGAAAGCCAGCTCCAGGCCCCGAGGGCGGGGACAGAACCGTTCCCATGGTTTATAGCTGAACATCTGTATTCAGCTTTGGTCTCATGTTCCACCGACACCAGGTCTTCTGTACCAAAATGCAGGCAGACATTTAAAAGGAAGATGCAGATAGCTAAACACCCAACCCAGGAGTAATAACATCTGTTTTATTCTTCCTCGTAGCCCACGGTTTTTCTTCACACAGATGTAAACTTGGGTATAAAGATTATTTACAGTGTCTTCTAGGGAGCATGGAAAACATATCATTCTAGTAGTGATTTTAATTGGAAATATTGGGTTATTTCATAGATGTTTTTGTTCAGATGCATTTTCATTCACAGCCTTTTTATATTACAAAAGGAAATTTGTTTTAAAATTCTGGAGTAATGTATATTAAATTTTTAAGAAAGTCCTTGTTGGAATTTTATCATAATATTTAAGAAACTAAATCTTATAGAGCATATCTGAAATGTTTTCTTGGTCTTTTTTCAAAACTTGTAGTGTAATTTAATTATGAATCATTTTAAAATCACAGAAACCTGAAACCAGTATGGTATGTGATTAGAAATTTTACACTAAGCACAAAACAGATGAAAATATAATGCTTAATAAATATGACCAGCAAACTATTTCTGATGCATATGTAACACAAAAACTTCAGATTTTTGAAGGTAGATGGAGTAGACTTCTCAGAGTCCATTAACTTTCACATTTTCTTAAACGAGTGGAAGAAACTTAAAAATCAAAAGTGACTTTGAGGAAACTGAAGACCAACAAGTATGTCAAAAGAATACAATTGACACGAAGTCATTAATCATTGGCTACCATGATGGTACATTTTCTCTCTTCAGAACTGCAATATTCGGAACCATTTTGAAACATTATCCGAGGTATAATAAGCACACCAGTATTCTGTCCTCTTATTCCCTAGAGGTATCCAGTTTCCCCTAACAGCTCCTATTGTCTCCTAGATATATAGAGGACTAGAGGTGGGATTGCTGTAGGAGATGTCTCAAGGAGGCAAGAGGACTCCTTTCACCTCATTGGCTTTGGGGTTTGAAATCGTCAGGAAGCGGCAGAGCTGTGACCTTCTTCTGATTGTTTTAATTTAGTTGCCTTTTATTGACATTATGCATATTGCAGTGTGTGTTCAGAAACATACCAGCTTTACAATCCGATGAAACTGACAAACCAGCTGTGTGAACACTTCTGATATCATGGCATAAACGTTCCCATCGCACCTCATTCCTCCTGCATGGCCTTTGCCATCCATTTGTCAGCCCTGATCTTCAAATGACTCTGGTATCTTTCTCTGACTCCAGTTCCACGATTTCTGTGATTTCACAGAAGTGGAAGCATACAGAGCCCATAGTACATCCCCATAAAGTCTTAGAGTTGGATCTTTCATTTGATACAATGCTTTTGTGAAGCATGAACTAATAGTTCAGTTTTTCTTTAGCATTCAGTCATAGCCTACTCTATGAGTGTTACATAATAAGTTTATTTGTTCACCATATGATGGGCATCTGAAGTGTTCCCAGTTTGTAGCTCTATTAAGAATAATGTTCTATGAATTTTCAAGCATAAGTTTTTCATGGATGCGTATTTTCATTTATTTTAAGTAATACTTAGAAGCAGAATTATCAGAATACCTCTTTCTTAGCCCTATTGTATTATTTTCTGAAATGCATGCAATAATTTGCACTTCCAGGGACAATATGTGCAATTTTCAGTCGCTTCATATCCTCCTTAACCCTTAGAATTATCAATAATTTAAAATTTTAGTAAGACTCTAGCATTGCAGTTTTGTGTGGAGGCATCCAGTTTTCCCAAAACTGTATGTTGAAAAAATTGTCACTTCTTCATTTGTTGTCTTGGCATTTTATCAAAAACACCTGCACATATGGAATTGGATCTTGCAATTACTGAGAAATTCTACAATCTGCTGTCTGGGAAAAAAGGAGGCTGGTGGTATAAGTCAGTCCAAGTTTAAAGGTCAAGATCTGTGATGCCAGTGGGTGAAATGGCAGATTCCTGGTGCACCTGTGTTGGAAGATGGATGTCCCAAGTCAAACAGAGACAAGAAGCTCCCCCTGCTCTACCTTCTCACTCTCTTGGAGTCTCCCTTCCCCAGTTGGATGATGCTTAGTCAAACCAGATATTTGCCAAATCTTCATTTGCCTATAAGTAATAAAATTATAAGTTGATATTTTTTAAACAAAGAAATCTTACTAAAATTTAGTTTGCTATTTCTAGATATCTTAAACAAAGCTAACCCACACTACTTGCTAATAAATCAATTTTTTAACCCCATTTATACGAATAGATGCACACATATACCAAATCAAGAAATGATTGCTTATGTAAAACTTCCATAGAATATTTGAGGTGCCCAGCCCCTTGACTTCTGGGAAATTTGGGTAGAATTACTGGATCTGTACTCAAGAAGTTGAAGGAGAACAAGATCTTAACGCTTGCCTGCAGTCTATGCCCCGCTCCCGCCCCTTTGCAGCTCCTCCTCCTCCCAATTTTATGTCTTATTTTTCTTCCACTGATGTGATTCTCTCAGTTCTCAATAGCTTAGTCTCTTGTTCTTTTAAAAAACAAAACTCTAGACTTTCAAAACACATCAGTCATTCTTATTTACGGGTCTAAATAAAATATGTGCTCTGAAAGGTACAGACGGGGTAGGATAGTGACTAGAGATATCCTGGAACACTGATGAAAGGAAACTCTGCCTGTGCGAGCTTCGCTCCAGGTCAGCCAATCCCAGGTCAGAACTGGTAGACTGTGTTATTTACCACAGCGCTTGACACACTGCCTACGCTTAATATCGTTTTTTGAAAGAATGTATGTATCTTTAACTCCATGATTTTTCTCCTATTTCTAGCTTGTTTAAACACTCCATGCATTCCATTTTATGTCCTCAAGGTTTTTATTGGTTTGTGTCCTATATTTGAAATATTTCATGGGTTGACATTCCAAAACTATTCAAGATAACGTGGACCAATCAGCAGTCCCGAGTCTCTGTTTTTACAGTGTTCCTTCAACTAAAAGCACAGAGCGTAGTCTTGTCTCCTAGCTCTTTCTTACAAATATAACTGCATAAAAAGAAGAGTCTATGATGTTGAGATGACTGTGTCCTTTCTGGTCTTGATTCTATTTCCTTAGGAACATCTGTCTGGTAAGGAACTGCCTCATGATGCTATGTACAAGGCTCATTTCCAAGACAGTTAAACAGCTGTAGACTTTGCTTCTAGGAGTTTATCCTCTGATGGCTCACCAAAAATGTAGAATGGAAACTTATTCCTTTACTATTTTCATTAAGGATTGGAAAAGAAGAAGAGGAAGAGGAAAATGAAGTGGAAGAAGAAGAAGAAGAAGAGAAGGAGGAGGAGGAGGAAGAAATTTCTCTCTGTGGTTATAAGAGAACATAATCTAAGGTACCTTTTGAGAAGATTCTGTGACATTTTAAAAATAAAAAATAAAATATCATTTAAGCTGCTTAACTTTTCTTACAAAAATAAGAATGGCATGTTGAAGTTACTGAATATAATTCATACTAATCTGAGTTGTTGTGTTGATAAGTTCCCATTTTCGAACAGGAGTAATGTACCTGTAGGTTTGACTGAGTGGCTGCACTGGTCAGAATTCTCCAAAGAAGCAGAACCAATAGGATGTATGCTCAGAATCATGCACCCCGCAGAATATTTTGTTCAACAATGGACTGTGTATTCCACAGTGGTCCTATAAAAGTATAATGAAGCTGGAAAAGTCCTATCTACTAGTGCACGCATAATAGAAGAAGCAAAAGAAAGGGAGGTTACAGAATATGAAGGAGAAGACCAGGAAAATTCACGGTTATGACACAGCTGCAGTTTGCAGACCTTGAATTCCACAAGAAGCTTGAAAACCTGGACCCCACCACTGAGAAGAGCTCACAGACAAAGGGGAAGTTCGCACTGCAGCCTCGGCTCATAAGCCCACCCATGATGGAAAGACAGGAGCAAGCTGCCCTGGACGCATTTCTGAAAGGGGGAGCCTCCTCTGGCAGTGCGGTGGCCAACCCTGAGGACTCTAGACCTGGTCGCCAGAGTGGTAACCCCAGGGAGGCCCCTGGCCTCGCATGGGCCTTATGTGTGGGCTTATTTCTTAGTTTTTGATAAAAAGCACTTAAAAATATATAAATAAATTAACAATTTTAAATGAAAAGGGTTGATAGAATAATGACATCAAGCTGTACACACGTATAGCTTTGCTTTGTAAACCATGTTTTGTGATAAAGATATTTAGAAATCTATGTTTCCAAAGTTGGAAAACCATTGTTGACTAAGATTAACCTGAAGAAATATTTTTAAGACAGTACATCCTGCGGGCACAGCGTGCATCACACAGGGCAGCTCTGGGCAGCTGTGACCCGTGCCTACATTCCGGGCACCTATCTTCCGCTGACACTGGAGCAGTCTCCAGCTTGCAGGTGCCATGCTGGGCATGACTGGGTCGCTCTTTATCTTTTACTCTGTACCTTATGGCACCTTTGCACTTGGGTGTATTTCAGTGCACAAATACTACTGCAGTCCACGAGAGTTATGTAGGCAGTTGGCCCATTGTGGAGCGCGGCAAGC
The DNA here is from genome assembly GCA_004026965.1 of Petromus typicus. Lineage (NCBI taxonomy): Eukaryota > Metazoa > Chordata > Mammalia > Rodentia > Petromuridae > Petromus > Petromus typicus. Next base: position 29,321 of record PVIR01008708.1, read on the forward strand.
CCTGACTCTGGAGGTTTACCAGCAGTCCCGATACCCAGGGTGGCCGATGCTCCGGGTAAAGCTGAAGGTGATTTGCCAAGACTTTTCCCCAGCTTGGTTGCATCAAGGCCTTTGATTGGAAGCTCACCCCCATTGTGGGGAGCAATTTACTTAAAATTCCCTGATTTATGTGTGAATTGTCCACGCACACAGAAAATCCAGAGTGAAGTGAGGCCAAGTACCTGAGATGTTGGGCACAGCTGAGCTGATGCATAAAATTAACCAGGACCGTGCCCAGCAAGACTGTAGATGATTTCTCTCACCAGGTTCACATATAAGAGACAAGCAAATGTGGAGTGCGTTACTGAGCTTTGTAAAGCAAACGACTTCCGGGGCTGATGGAAGATCACCAGGTCTTCACAGGAGTCACATGTGCAGTGGTCCCCTGGAGGAAGCTGCAGTGATCACACAGTCCCCAAGGAGATACAGTTTCCTTGGTCCTCTGTGTCACAGGTCAGTGAGATAATTTATACCAGCAACAACAATAGCAAGAAATTTTATCCTCGATTTTCTGGAAGTCACTCTAAACATCTTTTCTGTCCAGGTTACAGCTAAATTTAGCTCTGCAATTCATTGTGCAATGATACTTTTAAAGTGTTTTAAACTAAATTATTTTCATATTTAGGTTAAATCAATTACTGTAACAGACAAACATATCTGCACAACCATTCAATTGTTCTGTGGTATTTGCTAAGATATTTCTCATTGATAATTCACCAGAGCAAATTTATCTTTACACAAACAAGCAATTCTTTTTACACACATTTTTTAGTAAGCTATTGTTATCCAAGTAGAAAAGAACCATAAAAATTCCCTGGCGGCATGTTTTCCTATTTCAACTAAGCAGTATAAATACAGAGTAGGAGAAAGCAGTGTTCTTATTCAAAATGTGTTCCTCCATTAAAGTGTGTTTTGTATTTCTGCTCTTAAAATCCATGATTTTATGTGAATAATGGAGGCTTAACCTTGGGCATTATATTAAAATATCAAGGGCAGACCCTAAACTACGTGAGATCCTATCAAAATATGCAAATAACTTTATAAATGCCACTTAAAAATTTTAATTGAATAATGTGATTACAAACCTGGTGACACAGACTAGTTTTCTAAAAATTTGATCATGAACACTAATGATGTATCAGTGTTATTCCTTTTTTAATTTCTCTTTGCTCTGAAGAAGTTCCTGTACTTTATATTATAGGACCATTTTAGTCCCCAAGGCAAATCTGCGATCTACCAATGTCTGTCCTTGGACACCTCAACATATACAAATCAACTAGTAGGCGACACTGATTACGTCAGTCCTTGACTTCTCATTTTCTAATGCATTATTTTAAAATATGAGCTCAGGATTTGGGGCAGTGCAAGGTTGACCTTTGGCTTTTTTGATTTTTTTTTCTTTAATTAAGATCCATCCTACCTTTAGAACTCAGAGGTGCAAGACATCCTCAGGAATTTAAAGACATCCTTTGAATTCACTTATTTATTTATTTTTGTTTTTTTGAGACAGGGTCTTGCTTTATAGTTCAGGCTGGCCCTGAGCTCAGCCTCAAACTTACACCACAGCAATCCTCCTGCCTCTGCCTCCTGAGTGCTGGGATGACAGGCGTGAGCCACCGCACTGTGGTATGTGGTACTGACGTTATGGGCCTGAGTCTCCATCCCAGTACGGTATGTGGTTACCAGGGATCGAACCTGGGCCCATTAAGACAGGCGCTGGAACCACTGAGCTAAATCCCCCGCCCTAAATTCATTTTCAAATGAATTTATCAGTGAGCATTATCACAGTGCTGCCACCTTCTCACTTAATATACATCCAATAGTGACTCAAACGTGAAATAGGGTTAATATCTTGTCTGGTGATATACAAGGAGGAAATGTGGAGCTGACCCCACTGGGATGCGATAGGGGGTCGGAGGACTCGGAATCATGCACTGTTCACACCGTGGCATTGGTGTTCCCACCCAACCCAGGGCCAGCAGCTCCAGTGTCCCACATTCTCCAACAAAAAGAGGGCAGAAGTTCATGAATTGTATTCATATTCAGATACATAACTCCAGAAAGGAAACCAGAGTTATATGTGGTAAATTTGCCCGTTAGATTAGAATAAAGGAGGCCAGCCAAGGGGAATGTAAAAGTCTCGTGTATCATCATTAGTCACTGTCTCAGGCTGAGAAACTGAAAAGCAAGGAGGCGTCGATGGATCTCCTTCACTGACAGAGGAGGCCTTGTTGGCCATTTGTAAGGGGTTGGAATGGTATTATTTTGATTAATCCCTTTGTGAAAGAGACATGAACCGTTTTGAACTTGAGGGGACCATTCCAGATAGTACAGTAGCAAACTACAAACTCTCAGTGGCTTAATATGAGAGAGACTTATTTCTCACTCATGAGGAGCAATGGGCAGTGCTCCAGTGTCCACTAAGGTCAACACTCAGAGGCGATGTGGAGCGTCTGGCCCCGCAGCTGCGGTGGCTCAGCACCTGGCTGCTGAAGTTCCCTTGAACACACTAAAGTGTCACAGCCAATTTATTGCATTCACCGTGCAGAGCAGAAGAGCTACAAGGTCGCAGCTTAGCTGTAAGAGAGTCTGGGAAATGGTGCCGGCAATTTGGTGGGGACTAAATGTCTCTTGGAGTCCTTGACTGGAATAAGCAGGACAATATGATGTTTTATGAATACGGAAATGGGGTGTTTGTTTACTCATTAATATTTGTTCTACAATCAGCTCCATGGCATAAGGTGGTCAGCATAACAGCTATGATTTCCTGCAGAGAGACAAATTCCTGGGCACTTGTCAGGGTTTTACCTGCATACCTTATTGACTGCCCACCTTCTGCTCTTGCTCCTCACCTGTATTTTACAAGTGGGAAGACAGCCAAGAGATGTTATGTGTCTTTGTCTAGGGTGACACGGGAGCTAGAGGACAGAGTCAATTTATACTCAGAAAGTGACTCCAGAGCTGGAGTGCTGCCCCTACTGCTGTGTGTGTGTAAATACTGGGGATTGAACCCAGGGCTTTCATGTAGAGCTGCATCCCCAGATCTTTCAAAAGTATTTTGAAACTCTGAGAGCCAAAGTCACTCAGTTGTGCAGGCTGCACCTGATTGTGACTTATCCTCCCAGAACTTGGAGATTATACGCTCAGACCCATCACTCCCGATTAACCTACTTCTTGTGTTTAATATGAAATGCAACAGAGAACCATCAGAAAACAAATAAGTCCAAGTAAATTGTTTATTCTCACTAACAGCTTGCTTTTCTGCAGTTAATAACATTATGTTGAAACAGCAGTGAGTCAGTGGACAGATTTGTATTGGGTGGCAAACAGGTGGCACTGGAGAACATAGCAGATATTCCTACCATCAACCTTGAGCTCCAAGAACACAGATGCAACCACAAACTCAGACACAGTTTTTCACGAGAATGAACATTTGTCTGACATTTGGTCTATGTGCTTTGCGTCTTCCATTCTTAGCAGTGTCTCCAGAGAATAAACTTTCAGCATTAGTATTTGCATCCTAACACTCTCAAAATTATCACTAAATAGATAAATTAAAATAAAATTTAACAAATTACTCTTCTTGGCTTCCCCACTTCACTCCCTGGTTAACTTATTAACTTTTCTTTCACTTGTTAACTTTGTTTCACTTGTTTTCTTTGTTTGCATTCTTCATTTCTAGCCCTCTGTTTCCCAACCACTAGCATACAGTTTCTGATTTTTAAAATCTAATCTTTAATGCTTATTAAACCAGTACACTTCATATAGTGTTCATTATTACATCCTTTTCTTGACACAAAATAAAAAGTATAATCAAATTTACTAATGCTCTATGAATTAAAACTTTCTTTAAAAAGCAGTGAGGAACCCATCAACATGCTATTCTGATTTAAACACTTTTTAGGGAAATATGTTTTCTCGTAAGACAGCATATGGCCAAGTAGGATAATGGTGAATACAGTATTTTTTTGTGAAAATGAATTTTTCTGCTTTTCCTCTGGTTCATTTAAATCTATTCTGTGACTTCAGCCACATTTCACAAGCATTGCTTTGTCCAATCCATAATGTTTACATCTCTCCTTCAGTATCTCACTATATCACACTTAAATGTAAACAACTGAGATTTGTTTCCCTCTGTTGGAATTTCTAAATAACAGTTCTGCATATTATAACTTTAAAGATGTGTCACGGCAGCTGCAAATCACTTTTTAAAAGAAACTTTGTGCAGCAAGCTATCACATTTCATCTGCCCTCTGGCAAACGGTTCTTGTTTTCTGGCCCCAGTTCAGCCTTCGCTTTGCAGACCAACTTCCTGCGGCATGAGAATATACATTTTCCCAAGCCAAATGTTGCAAAGTGGACACCAATTTGAGACTCCTAGTGTTTTCCAGTTCTCCAGCTTTTAGTCATAGGAGATTGAAAACACCAGATTTCTGTTATTCGTGCCAAACATGTAGGCTTAAAAGCTGAACATCTCAATTTTAGCATATAGTGCCAGAAATCAGCCGTCCTTGTGAAACAGTCACTCTTGGTAAACAACATCCAGTGTTGACCAATTTCTGTTCAGAACCCCAGGATGGTTGGTTACTTCTGTCAGGGCTGCAGGATGACATGAAGGGGAAGTGGGGACAGTGATGGACACAGGTAGGGGGGGAGAATCTGATAAAAGAGCAGCTCAACTTTTGCTTTTTCATTTGGCCTTATTTTATCAGCTAGGGTATACTTTCTCTTCCGTGTGTCTCCACCTTTGCCAGGTGGGTGTGGTCTGTGCTGTTGTGTGCTCCTCCCTAGTCTCACCTAGTGCTGCCTCTTCCTGCTCTCCTCTCCCGTGACCCAGACAACTGGCCTAACTGGACTTCCACCTGGTCTGCGGTCTTCTCCCTGCAGGCTCCCTGGGTGCAGACTTGTGAAGGGCTGTTAAGTGGCTGAGGAAGGTATGCAGCCTGAGGTCTGGTCTCTTCCTGGGTGCTTGCTGTGCCCAGTGAAGAACTCTGTCCCCTAGGTGCCCATATTACCCCTTTCCCAGTTTGCCATCTGTCAACTGCATGGCTCTCTGTATCCAAAGGAAAGGGGAAGGTATCTTGGTATAATCTGTCCTCTTTACCAGCAAGAGAAAAGTGAAAGGTTGATACAGAGAGTGGAGACAGTCCAAGGAGATGTGAGTGGGCTGGGCTGCAGTGAAGGCAGTGCTAACAGAGAAGAATCTGCTGTTGATATCCACATGCAGGTTGAGAGATGAAGTTTTCTCTGTAGTGACGTAAAGAAGCAAGGGAGACACAGCAGTCAAGGACAGCTCCAACAGCGTCCACTTGAGGAGTTCAGTGCACTGAAGCACCATTCTCTGGAAGGGAGTAGTGAGGACGGGGCAAGTTGTGGGTGGGTCTCAGATTAGATCTCAGCTTAGATCTCAGCTGTCCCCACCAGACTGTGGACCAAAAGCTTGCTCCCCACAGTGGCACCATGAAGAGCTGGACCTGAAACAGGTGGGGCTCAGTTGGAGAAAATACTCTTGAGGGCATTGCATCATGGGACCCCATTCTTCTCCTCCTTTCCTTTTGCTCCCCCACCATGAGGTGAGCAGTTTTGCTCTGCCATGTGTTACCACCAGATGTTCCAATTGTCACAGTCCCAGAGCAGTGGGCCAACTGACCATGGACAGGAAGCTCCAAAGCTGCGAGCCAGAAGAAACTTCTTCTCTTCATAAGCTACTTATTTCAATAATTGATTATAGTAACAGGAAACTAATCAGCACAGAGGGGCAAGGAGAGTGCAGGCTTATACAGCACACACTAAATTTGAGATGCTTAGTAGACAGTAGAGGGAGCTGGCATTCAGGAGAGCAGTTATAGGAAGATGCACATGTATGGGAACTTGTACACTGACTTCTTTTGTTTTCAACAGAAAATCGGAAAAATGACTTGTAAATATTTTCATGACTACCACACACTTTTAAAAATTACTAAATAATACTTGAAGGAGAAAAGTGAATTGTATTCCTTAGGACTTTCCTAACCTTCAACAATTCTCTTCCTCTCTGTAAAATTTTTGGTAATTGCAACAAGATATTGAGGTATGAATGCTGTCTTTCTGCTTAAAGTTGTGACCCTTTGGTGCAGTCTTTAAGTAATCCAGTAGAAATATTTGCTAGAATTTCTTATTGACACAGATATTTAATCACTCAAAGACACTTTTCTTCAATTTTGAGATTTTATGAATTTTTTTCACATAATAGCTCTTAAACTTTATTGTACATTTGTATAATACAACATTCTGGAACATTTTCAGAATAGGTAAACTATATTTATAAAAAATACACTATAGCTAAGAAGTAACTGTAGAAATTTTTATTTTTTACAAGTGAAGTTACAATGAACTTCAGAGCTGTTGTTTCTTGGTCTAAAGATGAAGATTGGTGGGATTTATCATCTTTGAATTAAGATATCAATTTTGGGGTGGGGATTTAGCTCAGTGGTTCTGGCACCGGTCTTGCAAGTGCAAGGGCCTAGGTTCGATCCCCTGGTAACCACATACGATACTGGGCATGGAGACTCATGCCCCACCAGCAATCATTACCACATACCACAGTGCTGGGCGTGGTGGCTCATGCCTGTAATCCCAGCACTCGGGAGGCAGAGGCAGGAGGATTGTGATGTGAGTTTGAGGCTGAGCTCAGGGCCAGCCTGAACTACAAAGCGAGACCCTATCTCAGAAACAAAAACAAAAAACAAAACAAAACAAAAAAGATATCAGTTTTGTCCACTACCACACAGAAAATCTAGCTTTCCTCTGAAGTGAAGAGTGAAATTCTCCTCAATTGTCCTCTGTGGCAGCTGGTGACATGTCACCATTAAAAGAGGCAGCTGGAGGCAGAGTCCAGTGGGTCTGTTTGTTTGGAAAAGAAGATTTACCTGGGGGTGAGTTATTTGTCTACAAACACACCTATAATAAGAATCTCTTTCTCCCTTGCCCTTAACAGTATCTTTTTTCTTTAGTTTTTTTTTTTTTTTCTGGAGAAATTTTTATTTGTATATAATTGTTAAAATGGAATTATTTTCTGAATGTCAAACCCAATAATTTCTTTTCTCCATCATCCTAGGTGCTATATACTTTTAAAGTTTTGGAAGTTCAGCTGAAAGCAGCGTGCCTTGGGAGACACTAGTGGGAGCTATCGCTGTGGCCCTAGGGAGTTTCTTAGGCCACAGCAGTGCAAAAGTAGACAAATACAAAGCAAAACACATCCACAGGTGATCCGTGTGGACCAAACTTTCAACCCCAGTATGCAGCTCTGAGTCTGGCACGGAGTAGTTGATCGGTCACAGTGTTCAAAGGAAAAGCAAATTAGATGTGGAGAGGAAAGGAGAGACACGTGGGCCCGGAGGTTTCTGCCTTCCGTTGTTAGAGGGTGTTTGTGTCATCCCTGCAGTGAGAAGCACAGAAGGAAGTGAATGTGAGAGGGAAGCGCCAGGTCTCCCGAGTCAGAGGTGCTCATCCGATATTCAGATAGAGATCAGGGAGGAAGGTAGAGACACGGCTCTCCCAGGGGAAGAGGAAGCTCAGTTGCCTTGAAACGCTGGGTCAGATCCCTGCTCTGCTTGCCCAGGTGTGCTGATCACTGCCGGGCGGTCTGTGGCACCAGGTGTATTGGCCTTCAGGACCAAGGATCCTAAGAACAGTGTAACTTTCAGCAATATCCAACTGCAGCTTTTACCACATCCGATTCCATGTCACCAAGAAGTCCCAATCATGTCCCAAACCCAAAGTCAGCTTGGATTCCAGGAGAAGCAAAGTCCTGCAGACCACTCCATCATGGGGTTACCTCCTCCAGTGGGAACAGGTCCCCCATGATGGAAACTGAAGCTGCCTCCCTCTCAAATAAGAGCCATCACTTCCTGGAAACTAATTACCCTTCGAGCCATAGTATTCCTCTGGAATTAAAACACCAGAACTGAAATGATGCTCAGCAGGACTCTAGTCCACCTCACCAAATCCAGCTCCTTCTTTTGAGAGCTGACAGCCTGATCCTCTCCAGCAGACCACTGTGCTCTGCATTCATCTCGCGGGAACCCTTGTTCTGTTCTTCTGTGCTTTCAAATTTTGTCCAATAAATCTGCCTCTGCCCCATGTGCACAGTGTGTGGAATGCTTCTTTGTGTTAGAACTGATACAGCGACTCCACGCGGAGAGCCGAGACCCATTTCTCTGTGAGAGACCTCCTTGGGCCCGTCTAGTGACCCCAGCAGCAGGAATGGGGCTTCCGGATGAACACGGTGGAGACACTCTTCTGTTTTTAAGTAAAATGCTAAATTCGTCGGAGAAGAACTGAAATGTCCACTAAATAAAATCATTGTCAAATTGTAATTTAAATGGGGGAAAAGCCTGTGGTCATCTTTCATGTTCTGACTTCTTGTGCAAGGGGATTTTTATGGAAACCTGCTTCTCACAATGGAAGCAGGAAGTGAGGAAAAGCTGCAAGAGCATCTGTTTTGATGAGATTGTCAGAGTTTAATCATACACTGAAGGAAGTTTGGATAGTTTGGATAAAGTTCAGATACTTATCTGAACCTCAGAGGTGACTTCTTAACTGAAACCAAGTACAACATACTACGGTCATCGCTTAAAGACAAAATGTTTTATTTGAGAACACTAATTCTGCCGCACCCAACATTTAGCTACTAACTTTTTAGTCTTTCAAATGGAGGGACTAAACAAAGTTTTTGTTATCCCTGTATTTGTTAAAGGCAAAATGAAACATATAACATGAATCTGTATCTGTCAGTTAATATGCCAAAATGTCTGTGTACTTTAAAAAGTATTATTTCATTAGCTGTAGTATGTGTGAAATTTGAAAGTAAGACTAAAGACTTTAGGCAGAGGACACAAAGTCGCTTTGAATCTCTCTCGGGAAAATCCAATCTGTTTTGATCGTAATACAAAGTAATAGCTCATAATTGATTTTTATGAACTTAACAGGCATTTGGTTTTGACCAACACCAAAACCAAGTTCAGTTATTTAGGAAAGAGATTGTACATTAAGCTACATTAGGGGACAGAACAGAACAAAATGACTTCTTTCTGTGTATATAATGTTTGCTGAACTTGGTCTCCATTTTAAAGCACTTAGCAGATAACACTCACTCTGGGATAGCTACCCAGTAAGAAGAGCTTAATGAAACGGTGTAAACTAGAATTGGGTGGATTGCACTGCATTTACGATTTGGCTAACACATTAAGCCAGTTTTCATATATTTGGATTCAGCAAAATTTGAAATATCTATTGCACAGCCCAGCTCATCTTTGCTTTTTACACAAATGTGCCTTTAATAGGAAATTGACTCTAAGTCCTTGTGCTTTTGTAGCTTATGCATCATCATGCCTCGTGAAATGCTGGTATTCTCCAGAACTTTGAAAACCAGCTTTCACGAGAAATCCCTAAAACGATAACTTTGTCTTATTCTGAACTTAGGGATTGATCAGGCCTTCACTGATGACTGGGCACCAGGGTCTAAGCCACACTCGTCTGTCCTGGACTGAAGACGTTATGTCAGGAAGGACTCTGACAGGAAGCCAAATCTAAAAGAGCTTTCCTTTAAAACAAGACTGTGCATTTATTTCCACCAGGATCAGGGAAGGTTTTTATCTCCATGTGATTGCTTGTATTCTTTTTTGCCTGTCAAATAAGTATTTGATATTTTTTATTTTCATATTAAATTCATTTTAACAGAAACATAAAACATATACATGTTTTTCAATACCTTGTGATATTTCACTGCATTAATACACTGTACAGTATTTAAATCAGGTCGAACACATCAATTCCCTGAAGCATTTCTTTCTGTAGGGTGAAAACACTCAAAAATTTGTCTTCTAGCCACCTGAAATGTTCCCTGCTTCTTTGCTACCTGTGGTTTCCCTGCTGCACCACATACCCCAAGACTTCTTGCTCTGAACCCTAATCTCATACCCACTGGAAAGCTTCTCCTCATCCCGTCCTACCTCTTATTCAAGGGAACTTTTTATCTTGATTCTCAAGAGCCTGACATCTCCAAAAGTTTTGTGCCACCGGTAAGCAGACGAGGCTTCTAGTCATTGGCAACATTTTGATCTAGGGAAGAAAAGAGCCATTGGTGTGTTTTGGTTCGTCGCTGAGAGAGCAGGCAGCCAGCATCCTCTTCGCCCAGCAACGTTACATTTCCAAGGGTCACAGGGAACAGGATTGTGAAGGGAGAGGTTTGGAGAAGTCATGGAAACCAAAAGGACTGCAAAGAAGCAGCTCTGGAAAGCAGCTAAAGAAAATAAAATAAAATAGAAGGCTGCAGATTCATCCAGTGAATGATGTTTTTCTAGGATTCTTTTGAAAAGTGTTTGTTAGGAAATGAGGGTTTGAGAAGTGCAAGAGCTTTAGGGATTCAATTCAGGGATTTAGGGCATTATAAACAATTAATTCGTGAGTGTTTGTGCTGCAATTGTGTGACGTCTCTGAGAGATGCTAGGAGGACTCTGTTAAACCTACACCCTCAGTGGCGATCCAGCTGTGTTTAATCACGTTAAGTTTGCTGGGAATCCATCTCTGAGAAATAAAAGTCAGGAGAACATCACCAATTTAAATGGGCAACAGATCCCAAGGGTTAGCCAGAGGCCTGGACTTCCTATTTCTCCTACAGGACCAAAAACACTATCATAGCTCCTTCTTCACTACACAACACTATCACAAGCAACAGCCACGGTGGGCTTTTACTGATCATATTTATGAGAAATATTTAACTATAACTCTCAGACACTCTCAAAAATAACTCTAATCTAACTTTCCTGTCCTTTCTATAATCTAGTTCATTTCATGCAGCTAGAAAATGTTCTAAAAAATGAGAAGACTGGGTATTCTATAAAATTAAGAGAGACTGAGACATCATTGGAAGGAAATAGCTGGGCCAGGAGGTTTGCCTGCCTGATCTCTGGCTTAATACCCTCTGAAGTTTTTCAGACAATATCTTGTTCTATGTTTTAGTTGTGAAATTTACTACTATTGTGTGTGAATTGCATACATTGCTGTTTTATTTTCTTAAGGTTTTATTTTGTCAATTGCATATTCCCAATATTGTGTGAAATAGTTTAATAGTTTTTGCTTTTGTTCTAGTATTTACTACTGGTGCTTTACTGGTGAGGAGCCAACTTTACTATTATTTTAAAACGTATTTCCCCAGATTCATCTCTATTATCCCATTTTTCATTTCTCAGGAATAAACTATAACATTTTTCAGACCTTGCCTTTGGCCCCATATCTTTGTTAAAAATACACGATTTTAAATTAAGTATTATTTATTTTAATTAATTATTATTTATTTTAATTAATAATTGCATAATTGATTTTAATTAATTATGCTCTGTGTTTCAAGATGAATACATTTAAAAATGAAAGAGCTGGGTCTGGATGCCTGTATTTTCAGTTTGCTCTTATAGTGCTACCTAACAAAGGGCCCTAAAATATTCGTCATTATTAATAATGACCAATAGTTATTTTCCAGTTCCATGTCTAAAGGCTGGCTTGCCCTGGCTGCTGGCTCAGGACACGAGGTCGTTTCTAGCCCAGCTGCCTGGGCGGCTGCGGGGCGCAGGGAGGCGCTTCTCCCAGGGAACGGCGAGGGGCGGGGCGAAGCGCAGGGCTCAGGTGCAGCGTCTGCTCCTGCTGCTTCCGCACCTGAGGCGGAGACGGAGCTTACGCTGTACTCAAGTCCATCCTGCAGGGCCCAGGACACAAGGAGATATGTGCTGAGCACCACGACAACCCGCCACGAAGCCCTCCCTGGGGTGAAGCACACAGGCTGCGACCTCGCCCCCCCCCCTTCCAAACCCTCCCCTTCGAATGGCGTAAGCGTGGCAGTGTTGGTGAGATCGATGTTGTGTACAGTTTGCTGATGATTCCAGTGCACCCTGGCTGTACCGTCCAGTCTGTTTCCCACTTGAAACAGGGAATTAAAAACTACTTTGATAAAAAGTATTGGCTCCCCACTTGGGCTTGCAGATAACCAATTGCTAGCTAAAAGCAAAAGAAAATTTGGTAGAGCTGAGGTAGGAGGATTCTGTGAGTTTGAGGCCAGCCTGGGCTACAGGGTGAGTTCAATTTTTACCTTTTTCCTTTTTTTTTTGTTTTTGTTTTGTTTTTGTTTTTGAGACAGTCTCACTTAGTTCAAGCTGGCCCTGAGCTCACTGTGTAGCCCAGTGAGCCTGGAACTCATAGCAATCCTCCTGCCTCTGCCTCCCAAGTGCTGGGATTACAGGCATAGGCACCATGCTAATGTGGTTCCGATTGCTGGTGGGCATGAGTCACCATATCTGGCATTGTTGTATGTGGTTACCGTGTATCGAACCTGGGCCCTTGCACTTGCAAGTCAGGTGCCAGAACCACTGAGCTAAATCTGGGTCCTCTTTTATTTCTTTAAACTTTGGGTCCAGTTCCTGGTCAGCTCTGTGCATGAGCATAGGCATGCTGGCCACTTAAGGAATGTCTGTCGAAAAGGCAATTGCTTTAGTAGCCCTACGTTTACTTGCACTGTCTCTCTGCCTTTCAAGATTGAGGACACCAGGAGAGGAACTAAGATGTTCTCAAGACGCCGGACATTCAAATGTGAGCTTTCACAGTGTCCTACTGCTGTCCCTCTGGGGCGGTGCCTGGAAGTCAGATACTGCCACAGACCTGCAGTCACCTGGGATCCCAGTGGGGCCCCTGTGGACAGATCATCCCCTCAAAGGCAGCAGCCATTTCAAGGGAGGCTACTCGCTGCCTCACGGGGTGAGGATCCCAGTGCTGCCTGCAGAGCAGGGCTGAGACCGTGATCAGACTGACCTTTCCCTTCTTACCCTGCTGCCCTTTCCTCTCTCTCTTCTCCTCAATAATACAATAGTATACCACCACTACAATAACATGAAATAGTTTTCCTTCCCCAAAATTCTCAGTGATTCACCTATCTATTTATCTCTACTTCTTTACCCCTGGACACTATTAGTCTTTCTACGCCTCCATAATTTCACACTTTATGAAATGTCATTGGGTTGGAATCATACATTCTGTGTCCTTTTCAGATCAGCTTCTTTTACCTGCTAATATGTGTCTAATATTTTCAGAAGTTGATACCTTATTTATTGGATGTCAGGTTATTGAACCATTAATTTCCTGAAAGACACCATAGTCGCTTGCCACTTTTGACAATTATGATTTAAACTGATGTTTCCATCTGTGTAGATTTTTGTGTGGAGATGTTTGCAGCTTCTTTGGGTAAAAACCAGAATATAATTACGGGATTGGATGAATAGAGCATATTTTATAGGACACCAGCCAGCCGTGTTTCCATGTGGCTGTGTCATTTTGCATTCCCACCGGTTCCACATGGTCACTTGCCTTCGATGGTGTTTGTGCTGTGGTTCTGCCTGCTGTGACAGGCACGTGGTGGTAACCCTGTGTGGCCTTAGTTCCTATCTCCCTTGTGAAGTACGCTGCACAGCATTTTTATCATTTGTCTATTTCTTAGCTGTGTATCCTCTGCTAGGTGGTGACTGCTGAGCTCTTTGCTCATTTTTAGTGAGTGTTTCTACAGTTTGAGTTTGAGGATTCCTTGTGTATTTTAGATAACAGCACTTGAAGTGAACTTTGCAAGTGTCTCATCCCAGTACGTGGCTCATCCTTTTGCTTCTTAAAACTGTCTTCTGAAGGCAGAGTATGCGATTTTAATGAAGTCTAGGCAATGCTAATTTATTGTGAGGACTATCATTTTGAGGTTATAGTCAGCCATTTAGGTTCTCTTTTATATTACCTTGTGAAGAGTTTCATTATTTTATATTTTATTTTGAGCTAATTTTGGGAAGGCTGTGAAGCTCATGGCTTTTTTTTTTTCTATATGAATATTCAGTTGTTCAGGTATCATTTGTGGGAATATTTTTCTTTGTTTTATTCTATTTCTTTAGCAAATTTTGTCAAAGATCAGCTGACTGCATTTCTGTCAGTCACTTTCTGGGATATCTATACTTTTCCATTGATCCAACCGTCCAGCCCTTCTCCAGTAATACAGTGACTCCTGAACCTTCATAACTAGTACTGAACCTGGGGAGTGTCAGTCTGTTAGCTTCACTCTTCTCTTGTGACATTGCATTGGTATCCTTAATCTTTTGGCTAACCATACAAATTCCAGAGTAGGAAAAATAACTGTCTAGCATTTTGATTGGAATTACACCGAAGCTATAAATGAAATTCTGAAAAGTCATTCTTAGTTCATTCATGTTCTTAGTTCCCTGATTTAATTTATCAGAATGTTATAGCTTTCCTCATGTTGGTTTAGAGCATATTATGTTATATTCATATGTATTTTAATTTTGTAGTATGCTAACATGAACAATATTACATTTGTAATTTCAAGTTCTAGTATTTCATTGTGGATCTATAGAGAAGCAAACAAATGTTGTGCATTAACTTTATATCTTACAATCATACAATAATCACTTAATATTTATTGGAGGTTTTTGTCATCAATTGTTTAAGATTCTCTATATAGATAATCATCTGTAAACAAAATGTTATTTCTTCCTCTACTGGTCTAACCTAGTACTCTAACCACTCCCCATGTTGTATTGTGGTTTATCCCTCCGTTCAGTGTCCTAGCACCCTTTGCGAGCTTAGTGGGAAAGTTTGAAGTTTCTCTCCATTAATGTGAAGAGAGAAAGTTTCATGTTTCTCACTATAGATTTTTTGTAAGTCCTATTTTCAAACTGAGGAAGTTCCTCCATGTTCTTAGTTTACTCATAATTTTTATCACTAGTGGCTGGTGGACTTCATCAAACGCTTTTTCTGTATCTTTTGATGTGACCGCGTGATGAAGACTTGTTGATGTGATGGATTACATTCATTATTTTTATAATGTTGAACTAACATTACATGTCTGGGATATGTCACGCTTTGTCATGTATAATTATTTTATACAGTGTTGGACTGAATTTGCTAATCTTCTGCTGAGTGTATTTCCATCTAGCTTCATGGGAAGTATTAAATGGTTATTTTCATGAGCGACAGAAGATGGATAGTTTTCTTTTCTTGTAATGTGTCTGGTTTTGTTCCTGTGAGCTTGATAAGAATGTGCATTATGCTGCTGTTGAATAAAGTAGGCTGTAGATGTCCAATAATATCCAGTTGATTGATGATGTTGTTGAGCTCCATTGTCTCTGTGACACTTTCTGTGGTGGATCTGTCGTTTCTCTCAGGAGGGTCCTGACGGCCCATACATGATGGTGTATTCACTTATTTCTCTGGCGCTTTTACCGGTGTTTGCTGCATGGTGCTTGAGAGTGTGTCGTTAGGGTTACTAATATTAAAAATGGTATGTCTTTTCAGATAATTAACCCTTTTATCATTATGAAATGCCTGTCTTTACCCTTTTGATTTTCCTAGATGTGTTATCTGGTCTGTATGAAATTTTTTTCTTTTTTTGATGAGGATTAACATGATGTGCTTCTTGTTCCATTTATTTTTAATTTATATATTCTCTTATTTAAAATGAATTTCTTATAGACAATATGCAGTTGGGTCTTGTGTTTTAATCCACTCTGATCAGCTTGTCATTTAATTGGTATTTATATGTCACTGATGTTGACCTTGGTTACTAATACATTTGCATTCCTATCTAGTATACTTGTCATAGTTTTCTATTTGGTGCCTGTGTTTCTACTCCTATTTTTGTTTTTTTTTTAATAAATTTCCTAACTTTTGTACTTTTAATTAAACATTTCATGTTTTTCTTTTCTCTCGTTTCTTGCTTGGCATATCGGTTATACTCTCTTTAGTGGTTGTCCTGGAGTTTGTAGGATATCTTGTCAACTAACCCAAGTCCATTTTAAATAACACTTTATCATTCACAGATAACAAGAGTATTGTATAGTAGCAAAATAAACCTGGTTCTTCCTTCTGATGTCTTGTATCATTACTTACGCTAATTTCACTTATGTATACACATACAGAAATATGTATGTGTGTATATGGCATGCATGTTAGCATACATGAATATACTGCACTTTTAGTATTTTCAATAAAATACTACCTGTTACATCAATTCAAAAAAGAAAAGTGTTTTTATTTGACTTTCACTTCTTCCATGCTATTCTTTTCTTATGTAGCCGGTTTCAGATCTGTATCACTCTCTCTACTCTGGATTTTAACCAAAAGGTCTAGAAGGGATTTTACTTTCCTTTTCTTTAAAAACTCCATTTAACATTTCTTGCAAGGCAGGTATGCCTACGATTATGTTACCTCGGTGTTTATTAAAGACAGTATTTCTCTGTGACTTTGGACCAGTACTTTTGCCAGCTATAGAGCTCTAGGGGCAGGATGGAGCTCAGTGACCCCGTGCCTGCCTGGCAAGCACAAGGTCCTGAGTTTGATCCCTCATACCCAGAAAAGAAAAGTTAGAATTCCAGATTCATGCTTTTGATCTCAATACTTTTGAATGATTCATTCCTACTTTCTTGACTTGGCTATGTGTTCCCTTTCATTATGGAATCTATTAAAAAATTCAGTTTCCAAACCAGTAGGGTCCTGAGAGTTTCTAAGCAGGAAGCCATATGTTTTCTGGGATCCTGGAGGTCCGCTCTGCTGAAGCTGTTGTCGGGACCTCCTACTTGAGTCCTTTCTCTTGACAAAATGGGACCTGCAGCTCGGTTCCTCGATCCTAGTGGTAGGCCTCATCACTTCTGACTTCCACACCTGTAGTCTGTCATAAGTGTAGCTTTGTCCAACTTTATTTTTATTTTATTTTATTTTCCAGTGATATGGTCAAACCCAGGGTTTGTACATGCTAAGCACATTGAACTAAAACCTCAGTGCTAAAGATACGTATTTATAAGAGTCATCTTCTCTTTTTTTCTTCTATCATTTCTAATTCTTTAAATATTGCTTTATATTTTGGATGGAAATAGTGATTCAAAGACATCTATTTAGGACAGCATCTCTGTAAGATATCCTTTGACTAGTTATTTTAAAACTTCATTTCCCTTTAATCTTTAGCTCACAATATGCATGCATTTCTTAATTCTCTGAATATGTCTATCAGCTTTGTAGTTTGAAGTCTAAATGTACAGCTTTTTACTACTTGAGATTTTTTGCTCAACTTATTTGCATAGATAGCATTGCACCTTCTAGTCTGTTGCTTAAATCTCCCCACCAAGGGAGGCAATATCTGATCAATAAACAGAAGTAGATCTTTCTTTTCTTCCCTATTATTTTTGTCATTTGAGAATTTTGTTACTTTCCATCAGAGCATTTCTGAAAATATGTAATTAATCTATCTGTTGGTTTATTGGTTTAGAACAAAAGTGAATCTGGAAAGGAAATTTACTTAAGTGTGGAGGAGCTGGGAAATTGTGCCTGGGATGATAAGGAAACCAGCGTCTTCCACTCTTGCCACATATACAGTGTTTCTAGAATCTCCCAGGTTTAGAATCCCCATATGTCAGGAAGCAATGCGAAAATTCAGCTTCTGTCTTAGTCTTCCATTCATGTGCATGATATTAACCGGAGACATTAAAGAAATATTTTAATAACACCACAAGAATTACAGCCAACAACCCTGTTCAGGTTATGTGCAAAATAAACAGTGACTAGAAGGAAAACTTAGAGAACTTTTAAATTTTATAACTATAACTTTGTAGAAGGGGAGGAAATGAAATTAAGTTGCTGGGCTCTTAATTCTGGTTCTGTTTAGGTATAGCATTCTTTCACCAAGGGCATATGGTGCATATGCTTTAGTATGATAAGTTCCCAGAAAAATAAGCATTTTTCTAATTTGGGCACGGACGTCAGAAGTATTTGTGGATTGGCAAAGGAAGTACTTGGAGTCAGGAGGCATTTTTTGAAGCCAGGTGATATTAACTCCTTCTGACTGTGGAGATGGGCCAGTAGCTGAATTTTGGGACCAGACGTATTGTAAGAGGAGAACTGGGCTTCTTAATGTTCCATATTGTTTAGTTCAAATTTTTCCAAGATATTTTATGTCATCATGCTCAGTTTTTTTTTAATCTTTATTGGTACATTAAATATACACATCATGATTGCACTCCATAATCATGCTCAGTTTTAGGTTATCTGTGTCACTGCTATCTAGATATAACAATTAGAAACTTCTTTTATTCTTCTTGATAAAGCACTTTATGTTGTTGCTATATAACAAATACTTTTGTATTTGTAAAATTAAAAAACAAGAAGATGATTGGACTCTTTATATACTGCATAGTTTCTTTGTTGTTTTCTTTTCCTCAAGTGGAATATAGGTGGATCCTGCTGAAACTGTCCACTGTCTGTTACTGCGCTGCCAGATTGCAAGCTCTTGGGTTTTACTACACCAGAGAAGTCATTTCCCTGGTGGTCGCCATGTAATATTTAAAAACGTGAATTAGAAGCCCTGCTGCTTTTATTTCCTTGATTTTTATACTCAGCACTTAATGTTTATTTTCCTTCCTGTTTATTTAGGAGTCACTGTAATAATTTTTATAGATTTCCATAAAAGGAAAACTGAGCAACCTCAGGGTGGTGGGCAGGACTTGCCCCTGCAGGGCTCTGGGCTCTGAGGTGTGGGCTGGGATTTGGTTACACTGCAGTGCCTTCTGCCTTTATTTTCTCACTCAGGTCACATCTGTGAGTGTCTATGTTCAGTGAAACAACTTATGTCACAGTTTACGTAGATATTCCTCTGAAGGTTTTCAAGTAGTCATTTCTTCGTTACATTGACTGACATTAGTTTATAGCAACAGTCGCAGAAGGCACTATTAAAAATAAAGATAAAGGATACTTTCCATTTCTGGTAAAGGTGGAGGAACTCATCAAGCTAACTTTGTCAAAAACAACTAGAGAATCAAAATGGTCATTCAAGGGAGAGGGAAACCTGAAGATGCCTGAAACTTGAAGGAGGAGCACCATTCTGGGTGATAGCCACAAGGACCATTGTCTCAACTAGAACACTCCAGTAACGAAGGAGAATGCTGCGTTCTTATTGGTTGACCTGCCAGGGATGGGAATACAGTGTTTGTACATCTGAGAACTGAGGGAGGAAGTTCCTGCACAGAGGGACTCATTTTCAGTGTTGTAGTGTCTACAACTCCAAGAAAGCAAGACTCTTGCGTATTTTCAAATAGGAAAAGATTTGGGATAGAATTAGATATCGCTTTTATGTATTGTTTACTCTTTTCATAGGTTCATTTTTAAGAGATTTTAACATGACTTTTCTAAAAGATTGAAGTCTACATTCAAATTATATTTATGCATAGATCTATGCGTGTGTGTGTGTGTGTGTGTGTGTGTGTGTGTGTGTGTGTGTGTAATCTCCCATGTATTTCAACTGGAAAAGTTCTAGTGCTCAGATGCAACTATTTGGGGACAGCAAACAATTCAACCTGACAACCATAGCCTATACTCAAGCCATCCTCTACATTTTAAGCATCTGGACTTTGTGATTCTGCTGTGTTTGGAAGAAAAGCAATTGTGTTGTGTGAGAGGTGAAATTTTGCAGTTTTCTCATGTTTTCCTTTTCCAAGTCTGTATTAGAATTTTTCCATCTGGATGAATAATGTTTCCTTCCCTGGCATCCGTTATGTGAATTATTAATATATGTTTTTATTTATAATCCATTACCTTTAAAAGGGAGTCATGGATGAGCAAGATCCAGCTGCACTTGGGCTCATCAAATATCTCTAACTATTTTTCAAAGTTTTAGTGTTTTCCCAAACGTGTTTCCATGAACATTTTCTCTGTATTCTCAATCCCTTGTGTGTTTAAGGGAAATGTAAGCCTTATGTTTCTCCTTCACTTATACTTAACTCATCAAAATGTTCTTACTGATTTTCTAAGAAAGAGAAAGTCTTATTTTGCCAGTCTTAGAGGGGAGAAACATATAAAATCAGCAACTAAAGTTTACTTCACACCAACAAGGTTTCAGTACATTGTAAACTGGAAAATCCTTTCCCAGTGGAAGGAAATCTTCCTTCGCTAACTAAATAATTGCTTTCATGAGTGAACTGGTAATTGGACTAACTGGTTACTTGGAAAATACTAAATGTAGATGCAAACTACATCAGTGTATTATTGAACCGATGCTCCAGTTAACCTAGGATCAGTAGATCCTGGGTCTGTGACAAATTCCAACTTGTGGCAAATAAGTAAGAAGCTGAATTGTTTTATTTATTTTTGAAGCTAGTTATTTAAAAGGTGAGTTGGAGATATTTTACTTATTTAAAAGCTCAAAATGCTTTTTAAAAGTTTTTGCAACTTTTGTATCAGCAGTCAGTACAGCATTTAGGTGAATTTTAGCTAGCCTTTACTGCAAGCTAAAACTTTCTCACTGATATAAACAGATCAGATGAATATACTGGGAGTCAAGTGAAGACACCTCCTGAGCTTACTAAAAAGCTTGGATAAGTTTTAGCTAATTTTCCAGTTAGTTTATCCAAATGAGTGTAACAACTTTGATTTATTAAGTAAGATCCTTAAACAAATAGTAAGACCAATTCTTTCATGAATTTGAGAGTTTTGTTTTATAAGAAGACCAGGAAATATGACACAATGGGAAAAAAATCACATCTACCAGGTTGCAAGTGCTGGCTTTGCCTTTAAGCAGACTCTGTTGTTTTCCCATAGGGGACATCGCCTTCTCAGTCTCTCTGTCTTGGCATGTGCTCAGGAAACAAGCTCTGTCACAGCATGAATGCTCAGAGGACTGGTGGGGGTCGCGCCGGTGACACACGTACCTGGAGAGGTGAAGATGGCCTCAGTGTCACCCAGACACCAAGTCCCCTCTCAACAGCAACCTGGCCCTCCCTGGCTTTGTTAGCCAAACACAAGAGTGCAAGTATTCCCTCAGTCAGTGCGGCCCAGGCTCTCGTGGCATCATTTTGACATCTGATCTGTAAACCAGCCATCCTTTCACTAGCTCCAGAACTCATTTGAGGAAGTACCTTTGCCAGTGTGATGGGAGTCATCCCCAACGCAGGGAATTCTGTCTAGTGAGATGGGGAAATAATCTACAAGAAGGCCCAGTGGTAAGAACTTTTCTCTAAAAGGCACGGACTCCTCCAGTGCTGTTAGGAGAAGTGCACAGCTCCTGAGAAAGTTTGTTTTAGGCTGGGATTTTAAAAAATATGAGTACATTATGAGACAAAACAAAAGCAAGTTTTCCTTTGAAAGCCATAGAAACAGAATGGACACCAAGAGAAACTAAGAGAGGTCCTGTGCGCCAGGCAGTGAAGCCCCTTACCTCACAGCCTTAGAGCAGCCTTCAAAAGACAGCAAGGCACCTGTCCCTCTGAGCGCTTTACGGTGTCTTCTTCCATGAAGTTCCCATGAATCTCCTGGGGAGCGAGCGCACTTCCATCTGTAACATAGGCCACTCTTCATTAACCATCGACTCCATCACACTGTGGTCAGCTTCATTCCCAGCATTATGCAAAAACCAGATTTGGGTCACCAGTTTTCTCTCTTACACAGTTCTGAAAAGAGACATTCCTCAAAACATCACTTCATCGCTGATAGGTGACATCCTTCATTCTAATCGGCTGCCATGACTATCATGTATAATAAAAATACTACCAAGATCACGGAAATCCTGGATCAATTTGACAAATGTCCATGTACCACAAAAAGTCTATTTTTTACTTGCGTTAGAGTGAGAATCTCTTTGTTGTTAGACTTGTTGCATAAGATACAAATCAACATGGCACTGATTGTGTTGTCTCTGAGAGGCAGTTGAAAAGGTTTGATGAAAACCATCTAAGTGTGGAAAATATGAAGAAACAGCAAAGGAAAGGAATAAGGAGAGTTTTAACTATTTGAACATCTACAATTCAGGCTAAAATAAAAAGAACAAAATCAAAGTTTAAGGAGAAAATGTTCTGAAAAAAAGTTTATAATAGTTAATTCAAAAATAGAGTCATGCTCTTTAAGTAAGACCGAATCAACAAACTAAATGCATATAACAATAGAAAATGGTATAAATTACTGTCTGACAAGATAATTCACAAAAGAAGTGATAAGAATGGACATCTAAATGTCTTTAAATGCTCAGCTTCTTTAAAGACAAGATAATTACCAAATGAATGAACCCCATGACATAAACTTTTACATATTTAATCAACTTTAAAAAATCAAAGTATGATGTCACCTGTTGGTAATGTTATGGTCAAACAAGCCGCTGTACCCTACTGATACAACGGGAAGCCTCTAAGGGAGAGTCAGTTACAGGCACATTAAAAATTTAATCCTTTTGATTTAATATTTCAAAATATAAATATGTCTTCTTGAAAATAGAGATAAAGCCAGTGGTTTAACACAGTACTATTTATAGGTATAAAAAATTGGAAACTCTCTCAAAAGTTCACTAATGAGGGAATTTTTCAATATTTTAAAATCACAGACTAGAATACCATTGAGCTAGTTAAAGGGATGTTTTTAACATCGTTTAATTGCAGAGAGCATGATAATGCTATGAGTACAATCAGAAAAGCCTAGTTTTAAAGCTTTACTACATCTGATGTTAACTGAATGACGTTCATGTGACACTGTTTATCTCATTTACTTTCCAAAGGACCTTTATGTGATTGGATTGTTTCTAATCATCATTTTGCAGATAAGGATCTGAGGCTCAGAGAGGTTAAGTAATTTGCCCAAAGTTGCATCTGTAGCTGCATAATTTAGTCTTAAATCTCCCCCAGAAGCTCATGTTGAAGCCTTGGCTCCCAGCTGCTAGCTGCTGGTGGTAGAAATGTTAGGACTTCCATAGAGGAAGCAGGTTACCAGAGGTGTGCCTTGAGGGACACATCTTGCTCTCGGCTCCTTCTCTTACATCACGGCAGCCAGAAACTAGTCCTCTTCCTCTCTCTCTCTTCCTCTCTTTTTTCCTTTCTTTTTCCCTCCCCCACTCTCCTTTGCCTTCATGGCTTCCGTAGGACAGCGGCTTCCCTCCTTCATGTTCTTTTGGACTGATGATTTCTGCCTTGCCTCAGGCCTAGAAGCAGAAGACAAGCAAGCATGGACTCAATCCTCTGAAGCTGTGAGCCAAGTTCAACATTCTTCCCTTGTTTTCTTGGGATATTGTGACATCGAGAAACTAACACATGGTCTTACAGCAGAGTCAGCACGCTTAGCAACTTGCACATCTCTCCTTGATTTCCTAATCATAAACAAAACTGTATGTGAACCTTAAATGTATATAAATGTGTGTAAATACAGGAAGAACATTGAGATCTCTGACTGTCGGTGGTAGATAGTTCTCTGTGGTAAGATTTCTTCTTTCTACATCTAAGACTACTATAAATATGCATTCATTTTATCTTACATATGAAGAGAAACGTATTATTCTAGATTGGGTATTTGTGAGACTCTGAGTGCCGTGTGCTCAGTCTTAGGCTTTAATCTTTGAGAAGTTTTTCCATCTCCGTGAGCAGAGCGGAGGGAAGTTGTCAACAGGTGGCAGAGGTAGGAGGATGGAGGCTCCTGAATTGCTGCTGTTTGTCATTATGACTTGTTTTTCTTTCCCCCGAGACCTCAATGTCTTTTAATTATAAGTCAACTGAATCTGTAACTGAAAAGTTGAATAGCAGATTAAATGCAGCCCGCTGTTATAGTAATGAGGAGTGATTAGGATCTAATGTGCGTGAAAAACACCAATTAATATTAATGAATCACTGCTGTGTGAGGCAGCCAGGTCTGTCCTTTTCCCCAGATAGGAGAATGACTTAATTTTGCCTAAGATTTTTTTTTCTGTTTTCTTTCCATTTTCAAGTACAATCCTTGTATATGTCCAAAGTTGTTAGGGATTACTCAGAAATGATCTTGAGAGTAGAATTAAATTTCTCATATTAAACAAAAATTTTGAGGCTGAAAATGAAAAGCTAATTTTCGGTTACTTGTGTGGACTGACCCTGTGAACTTCTTTTTAATTTTAATTTTATTTATTTATTTATTTTTTTAGCTGAGCCGAGGCCTGAGTCTGGGTCTTCACTGAGGACCTTGTGAAGGACGAATGCAGTAGTCAGACTTCTTTTCCAGTTGTGTAACATGTGAATCTATATGCCTATTGGAAGGCACTTTATCAAAAAGTCTTAAAATGTTTACATTGTTTGATAAAGGCATTGCTAGAAATATATCCTAAGAAAATAATTACACATAGACAAAAGACTCATAGTTACTACAAAAAATGTTTAACTAAGTTTAAAAATGTACAGATAGAGATTCCTGACACAAATGTAGGCATTTTTGTTGCTTTTGATTCACATCAGTACCCCCAGTGCCAAGAGCAGAGCTTCTTACACAGTAGGACCCATAGGCATTTGTTATATGAAGTCATACATAGTGTGCAACCAACAAAAGTCATTTCCTCTGAAATATTTAAGAGAAATTTAAAAATTCAGTGGAAATGGCTGGATAAGCTTGCATATGTAGTATGCAAGCTTGCTTAGATGTGAGTACTGTCTGTGTATGACAGGCCTAAGTCTGTGTGCCAGTGAATATTCAGGACATGGACCAGGTTAGAAAGTGGAATTGCTTTGGGAAAACAGGATTGGGAACAGGACAAGAGGAGACAGATTTGCTTTCAGCATATCCTTTTGTGTTTTCAGTATTTGATCCATACATATTCTTTTAATTTTAAAAAGCTAGCTATATGCATACACATATTTACTGGTATCTAATAATTGAAGATTAAGAGCCATTTTGAAAGCCACACAATGACAAATGTATTAATTTTTCTCCTTTGCAAAACCACTGTCAAAATGTTTCACCACCTTTTGTATTTTTTTTTTGAATTTTTTCATCACGGTTGTATTACATTGCAATAATAGGAAACAGTTACAACGATCCACTGAAGAAAACGAGTTTCCTGTACGGCAGTTACCAGGAGGCCAGGGACCCTGTCGGGAGCTTTTCATGCTCGAGACTGAAATATCTACCCAAGTAAAAGTCAAGTTGAATAAAGTCTTCTGAAAATAAGCTGTGAAAATCGCGGGGAGCCCTGAGGTGGGGAAGGATATGCAGGCAGCTTGACCGGGCTTTGCTGGGCAGTGTGTCAGGGATGCCAGCTGCCCCGAGGGCTGTGGTGCCGGCGGAGTCGTGGAGTCAGGGACAGGACGGAAAGGGTGCAGAGCGCACCGCGGGGAGCAGCAGCCCAAGGGACCGGGAGGGACCAGGAGGGACCGGGAAGCCGTGACCTGCCTCGGCTGTGGTCGGTTCGCACGAGACGTGACACGACGGCGAGTCTCTCTCGGGGCTTACCAGCTCGAGGCCCTCCAGAGAGAGGGCGCTGCTCACCCCGTGCGAAGGAACTCTGGGGCCACCAGTGCCCACGAAAAGCTGTTTGGAGAAGTGACACAGGACACCCCAGGCTCCGTCACCCTGCCACTGTCAAGCTGGCACTTTACTTGGATCCCCTGAGCAACTTGGCACCACGGGCCACATTCTGCATGAAGTTCTCTGGGCTTCGGTGGTGCCCTCGAGTCTGACTCAGTTCTTTCCCCACAGTCTGTGCTTATTGTCCCAGGAAGTCCCCGCACACAGGTGTCTCCAGGGCACGGCACGGCCTCTCCGGTCTCTGGCCCTGGCTTCGCTCTCCTCCTCGCTCACGGCTCACGTGCCCAGTGCGCTCTGACCCGGTGGCGCAGTGGGCACAGCTGCACAACCTCATCTGTCCAAATGAAGCCAGCTGACTCCCGGCAAGTATGTCCCTCTCTTTCTGTTTGTCTTAATTATCATGGGACCCAGCTACGCAGTCCTCATACCGGAATGCCAGAGGCTCCGCTTGCACCTCTGCTTCCTTTCTCCTGCCCCTTACCCCTTTGGGCGAGGGGTCTAGACCTCTTCTGGCCAAGCGCACCTGCTCCCCTGCCCCTCCCCTACCCCGCATGCGCAGCGGGGCGGAGCTCTGCGGGGCCTGCAGGGGGCGCTCTCCTGCGGCGCGGGGGGGGGGGGCCTTGAACATGCTGTTTCTTCTGCCTAATATGACGTTTGGGGTTCTGTTAAGTAAGGAAAAGGAATTTATCTCTGGATCTCTGTGCTTGGGCCCCACTTTTAGGTCCTGCTGCCTGACCTGTGCTCCAGGGAGGGCCGAGTGCTGCCTCGGTTCCCTCCCACGGGCAGGACACGGCGCCCTGCTGCCGTTCCCGGTCCGCTGCATTTCTCTGCTCCCTCCACGAACAGCTCCATGAAAACAGAGATCAACTCAACCTCAGGGACTTCCCAAGAATGTGAAGAAAAAGAAAGCATAGAGATGAAAGTGATGAAGGAGAATCCGACAGGTGTGGAGGACAGAAAGGAGACACCGAATGCGTATGAGGGTCCTGGATTTCCCTGAGTAAGAAATCAAAGGAACTGGAACAGAACAAATAATACAATTTTAAAATTTTTTATGGAGCTAAAAATGTTTACTTGTGAAATTGGAAAGCCTCGATGCATTCTTGGCAGAATTAATACAAAAGAATGTGCACGTTATTTGGGTAAAAATATAAGACAGCATGAAGGCACAGGAATTGATCTGGCTTTTAACATTTCTGTTGTC
>PVIR01008709.1:0-55819 GCA_004026965.1 Petromus typicus
TCCTGCCTCTGCCTCCCGAGTGCTGGGATTACAAGCGTGAGCCACCATGCCCCACCATGCCCGGCACTGGTATGTGGTACTGGTTGCTGCTGGGGTGAGTCTCCACACCCAGTATGGTATGTGGTTACCAGGGAATCGAACCTGGGTCGTGCGCTTTCAAGACAGGCACCGGAACCACTGAGCTAACTCTCCAGCCCTGGGACAAGCTTTAAGGCTGGACAAAGAAGCTGGAACAGTATATGACTCCAGTCTGTTGGCAAGATGCAGTCAGACTTGAGCTGCATTTGGATAACTGTCATATCATTTATTTCTAAAAGCTGCCATCTTTCTCTGGAGTCCTGCAGTGCTTCAGAAGACAGAGTTGCTGGGGTTCAGAGTGGACAACAACCCCAGGGTTACAGCAGCAAGTGGACGTAGCACATAGAAGAGGAAGTCCCTGATGCCTCAGACGGGAAAGCCAGGCTGAAAGGCCCCATGAGGATGGGGCGTCGTCAAGGTTGGGTCTTAGTTTTATTCATCATCAGCTTAGGCTCAAGCCTGGGCCTTCCTTCCTCTTGGCCTTCTCTTCTACCCCAGTTCTTCATTCCACCGAGTTCTGCTCAGCTTCACCTTGGCGGGAGACCCGTAGTCTCATTACTATGACCCTCCGATGCGTAAAGGGCCTGGTGGGTTGGAGAGTCTGGCTGGGCCCTGAGTCAGGAGAAGCCTTGTGGCCATGCTTAGCGTGTCAGTTTCTTTCCTCTGGCCTGAGGTACTTTGAAATACATATTTGGGCATGCAGCCCATTTCCTGGCAAACAGCTCCCCAAATTCTTGCATCTCCAGAGAGAAAACAGTACTTTGTGTATAGTTGGTGACCCCCTAGACTGGGGGTGGAGGTGTGGGGTAGGGTGTTTGTTGTTAGACAAACCAACCATGTGATTTAGGGTTTTGTTTTGTTTTTTTTGTACTAAGGGTCTTACTCAGGATTTTGGGATTTTGAGGCAAGTGCCAGAACCACTGAGCTAAATCCTTAACTTTTTTTTTTTTTTAAGAGTAAGAAAAATTTATTGAGAGAGAGAGAGAAACTTCTGTCTGAGAGAGAAGGGGGACTGAAAAGTAGGTTGCCTACTTTTATTCCTATCCAGGGTGGGAAGAGATGATGAAGGTTGAGTTGAAGCCAGGCATGGTAGTACACACTTGTAATGCCAACTCTTGGGAGGCTGAGGCAGGAGAATTGCCAGGAGTCTAAGACCAGCCTGAACTACCTAGCAAGTACTGTTTCAGAAGATAGAACAAAACAAGAATATTGCCTTGAATCCCCCTCAAAGTACTCCCCTTTGCTTCAGGCATTCCCCCCATCATACTTGCCAGTTTCTGAAGCAGTTCTGAAAGCTGTCTTTCTTGAATGTTTTTTAAAAATTGATTTTATTGGTACATTTTATATACACATTTTGATCACAATCAAGATTTGAGAAGTTGTACCAGTACATGATACGACTTCTCATTTTTTCCCATTCCTCTGCCCACCCTACAACTCCTTAAATACGTAAGTTTTGTTTCCCTTTTTTACCATTAAATGTTTTTTTCCCCTCTTACCTTTACCTCCTTTTCTCTTTGAATATTTTCTATTTCACAAATTCTGTCATACATTTTTAAACTCAGTTACATCCTCAGTTTCTCATACCAGAGAAAAGATATGGTGTTTACACATCTGTGACCTATTTGTTTCACTTATGAGTATGTACTCAAGGTACATCCATTTAAATATAAATAACTCAAATTCATCATTCTTTATGGCAGAATAATATTCCATTTTAGAAAAAAGCCACATCTTCTTTATCCAGTCACCAGTTGATGGGCATTTGGGTTGTTTCCAAAATTTAGCTATGACAAACTGAGCTGCTATAAACATGGGTGCACATATGTCACTGCGATATGAATCTTTTAATTTTTTTACGTATATACCTAGCAGGGGAATAGGGTCAAATGGGATCTCTAATCCTTGTTTTTTGAGGAATCTCTACACTGATCTCTACAGTGGTTGCACCAGTCTACACTCCCACCAACAACAGAGAAGGGCTCCTTTCTCCTCACAGCCTCGCCAGCTTTTGTTGCTGGTTAATTTCAAGAGAGCAGCCATTCTTTGGTGGAATCAGATGGAATCTCAATGTCGTTTTCATCTGCATTTCTCAACTGACCAGTGATGTTGAGCATTTCTGTATATGTTTCTTAGCTGCTTTTACTTCTTCCTCTGAAAAGTGTCTGTTCATTTCAGAGACCCATTTTTGAACTGGGTCTTTAAATTTGGGGGGTGCTAATTTTTTAAGTTCTTTATATATTCTAGATAATAGCCTGAAAAGCAGTTGATAAAGATTTTTTTCCCATATTGTCAGTTGTCTTTTCACTTTGCTGGTGTTTTCTCTTGCTGTGCAGAAGCTTTTTATTTTTTATGTATTCATTTATTTTTGAGAAAGTGTTTTGCTTTTGTAGTTCAGGCTGGCCCTGAGCTCACTATGCAGCCCAGGTGAGTTCTAGTACTCATAGCAACCCTCCTGCCTCTGCCTCCTAAGAGCTGGGAATATAGGCCTGAGCCACTATGCCCAGCATTGTAATGTGAGGTACTCATGCTGATGGGCATGAGTCACCACACCTGGCATTGTGGTATATGGATGGAGGGGAATCAAACTCAGGACCTTGAGCCTGCAAGGCAAGCACCAGAACCACTGACCTAACCTCCCCCCACACGTTTTTTGAGATAGGGTCTTGCTTTGTAGTTCAGGCTGGCCTTGAGCTCACTATGTCGCCCAGGCCAGCCTTGAATTCACAGCAATCCTCCTGCCTCTGCCTCCAGAGTGCTGGTATTACAATTGTGAGTCACCATGCCTGGCATGGTGGTATGTGGTACCAGGGATTGAACTCAAGACCTTGTGCTTGCCAGGCAGACACCAGGACCACTGTGCTAAATCCCTGGCCCAGGTCATAAAGTCTTTCCCTAAGCCAGTGTCTCCAAGAGTTCTAGCTAACCTGTTCTGTAGCAGGTTTAGTGTTTCTGTTTTAATATTTAGGTCTGTAATCCACTTTTAGTTTAGTGCATGTTAAATGTTTTTAGTTGTTTATGGCTACCTTGGTGTCCTAAATTAGTTACAGCCATTTACCTTTCATGGTCATTTTCACTTTGAGGAAGAGCCAGAAGTTACATTTTGCCTGATCTGAGAATAAGGTGCATAATGACACTGTCATGGTGGTGGTTGTCTTTTTTTTGAGACAAGGTCTCACTTTTGTAGTTCAGACTGGCCCTGAGCTTAGCCTTAAACTCACAGCAATTTTCTTCCCTCTGCCTCCCAAGTGCTGGGATTACAGGCGTGAGTCACCATACCTAGCATTGTGGTATGTGGCTGACTGCTGGTGGGCGTGAGTCTCCACACCTGGCACTGTTGGATGTGGTTACCTGGGATTGAAGCCGGTATCTTGCACTTGCAAGGCAGGTGTTGGAACAACTGAGCTAAATCCTTGGCCCTGACACTGCCACGTTCACACGCCTGTCTTTCTGTTGGATGGTGCTCTGGTAGCAGCATTCACTATTTTTTATCCCAACTCATAAAGACCCCCATGAAAGAGGACTTCCAGAACTGTTTCAGAAAGTGGCAAGAATGATCGGACAATTGTGTTTAAAGTGAGGAGGAGTATTTTAAGGGAGATAAATGGCAATGTGTCTTTTATTGTAATACATTTTAAAAATTTTAAACACTATATATTTTAAACACAGCACACCTCATATGTACACAATAAATTTCCATAGAAACTCAAAGGCCAACCATGGTAGTTAATGACTAATTCCAGAATTTAGGCAGCTGAGGCAGGAAGATTACAATGAATTTGGGGCCAGCCTAGGCTACACAGGAAAACCTTATCTCAAAAAACCAAAGTAAATCAATCCCACAGGACTGTGTTCTAAGAGTTTCTCGACAGTGTTCTGTTAGCTGCTGTGGTAAATTAAGTGAACCCAAAGAGGACACCTATTAGTCTGCTGCAGCTGGGTGTGCAGAGTCCCTCATGTCTGCTGCAGACATGTTCGACACGGGAGTGCAGGGGAAGAAACAGAGCTTGTACTCCATGGGTACCCAAAGAGATAGCAGTAGAGGTGAAGCATTTTTGTGAAACACAAAATCTAGTGCATGGGAGAATCTGTAAAAGGAAAGATAGTCTCATTCTTGTAAAAATACAAACTAACAGTTATTGTGTAAAGTGTCCCTGGCCTCAGCCTTGGGGAAGGAGTAGGAAGTGTAAATCTCTTACACATTTCTACACTGGTAACACTGGGCACAAACTGTATTGACAAATCTAAAGAAAAAATGGTAATCTCTGCATGTAATCAGGCAAAGTGCTGTCTGTGTCTTACTCTCCTACCTTATTTTCTCAGCCTTTATTTCCAGTGAAATAAAATACCCCAGTATCAGTGAGATTGCATCCCAGAGCCCAAAGAGCATGAAGATGTGCTGATGTTCCAGTCCCTTATCTAGACAATGTGTAGCATTTGCACAGACGCTGCCCACATCTTCTGGTACATTTGAAATCATACCCTGATTGCTGACAATACCTAACCCAATGTGGCTTTATAAATAGTTATTCTACTGTCCTGTTTAAGGGATAGTGACAAGAAAAAGCTGTACATGTTCAGAATAGGAGGATTATTTTTTCTTTTTTTTTTGTTTTGAGGATGGATCTCAAGACCTTGCGCTGGCAAGGCAGGTATAGCACCACTGAGCTAAATCTCTGGCCCTTAAAAAGTGTTTTTGATATGCATTTGGTTTCATCCATGGACATATGCCACACACAGGCTCCTGGGGAGCTCTTGGCCAGGGCTCTGGGCAAATGGCTCCTGTGTTTCACAGCGTCTCCTTCTCTTTCCCCAGCCTGTCAGGGAGCTCTGCATTCTGAGGGGATCCAACGCTTAGAGCAGTGTGTCTCCTGTTCCTGTGTCATTGATGAAGCTGAGCATGGAGGCTAAGCTCCTACCTTGTTTCTTCCTTTGCCTGGGCTGCTGAGTCACTGCCAGCCAGCAGTGGTCAGCCCAAGCTGGAAGGGATACCTGGGCTTGCCGGCCCACACTCACCAGGGGTTATACTCTGTCCCCTCCAGTCTGCGGGCCTGCAGCTTACTGGCCATGGTGAGCTGTGGACAGAGCAAGTAAGAGTCAGAGTCTCCCAGTGGGTGGGGACAGTGACCATGGGGACAATACAGGGTCTGCTTACAGAGGTCTTTCTGTGGCCTTCCACTGAATTCACAGAATACCTAGTTGGTCCTGTCTTATAGATAACCAATAAGTCAGCACACGGGGAGAGTTAGGGATTCAAGTTCATGCTTCAGGTGAGGGACACTCAGGCCCTGAAGGGCTCAAGGATCCCCATCTCCAGCCCACTGTGTTCCTCCCAAATCCCTTCCAACATACTCCCCACACTCCCTCAGGTGCACAGAAACTATCTTGGCATGCAGCCTCCAACTCTGAGCCTGCCGTGACCGGTGACCTTGGACACCCACGGCTGGGTGCCCTGTTGCCAGCATGGGGTGAGCGAGGGTCTAGACTTCCTTCCTGAGAGGAGTCTCACCACTCACAGGCTGCCCAGGTCCAGGGGCCCAACTGACTCTTCCAGCAGGGGCATAGGGGATGGGAAGAGAGCCTGGGCCAGAGAACGGCTCTGGATTTGGTCCGCTCACACAAAGTTCTAACATCAGCACCAACTTGGTCATTGTGCCAGGCATGCTGGATGATCATCTCACTTTCACATGTGCATATGTGTGCTTATGTACAGCCAACTGATGCAAATTACTGCCAAAGAAATAAGGGCCCAGGTGAGGACCTCAGCCAGTAGCTAACGCAACAGAAGCATTGAGCCAACATCATATTCTGACTGTAATCACACACTACGTGCCAGTGTTCCTCCTGGAAAAGTGAACCCAAAGCAGACCCTGCCATCAGAGCACTAAAACACCAGGAAGACAATGCAAAAACAGGCATCTGAAATGAAAAGACACTTGTCAGATGAAGAAGTATAAATGGCAGATAAATATTCAAAAAATGTCTAGTATCACTGGTCCTTTGTGAAATGCAGATTTAAATAGCACTGAGATTCCATCTCACTCCACAAAGAATGGATGCCATCAAGAAATCAAGCAATAACAAATGCTGGCAAGGCTGAAGGGAGAGGGAACTCTGCTCTCCTGTTGGTGGGAGTGTAGACTGGTACAACCACTGTGGAAATCAGTGTGGAGATTTCTCAAAAAACTAAAAGAGATTCCATTTGATCCAGAGATACCTCTTCTTGGTATCTTCCCAAAAGAAATAAAAGCATCATCTCACAGCAATATACAAACTTCCATGTTTATAGCATGGCACAGTTTGTAACAGCTAAATCTTGAAAACAGACCAAACATCCCTTAATCGACAAATGGATAAAGAAGATGTGTGGTTTTTGTACAGTGCAGTAGTACTACTCTGTCCCAAATAAGAATGAGCTTCAGACATTTATAGCTAAATGGATGGTCCTTGAGACCATACTCTTAAGTAAACTGAACACATATATTTAAATACTGCATTTTTTCTCTGATATGAGAAAGTGAAAATAGAACTAAAGAGTGACATGTATAATGGGTATTGGGAAAAGGGAAGAAGGTGTTTGAATGGGAAGGAGAACAAGGGAGGGGAGAGAAGGCAGAGACAATGAGAAAAGTAAAAATAGAATGAAAAATGAAAATAGATTTTGTACATAGGGAGTTGAGGGACTTGAGAGGAATGAAATAAAATTTATTTTAAAATGCATATATGGAAGAAATAAAATAGTAGGGACAGAAAAAGAGGTTAAATGATACGATGGAGTTGTAGCGAACAAAATCAAGCTGATCGAAATGCTTCAGATGAGGGACTCATTCTCCAAAAATTTAAATGTATGCAAATAAATGCTGAGGTGAAATAGTTTAAAAAGAACAGACAATGTGGGGTGACATCCCCCTGTAACCCCACGTACCCCAGAAGCTTAAACCAAGGATCACAAATTCAAGGCCAGTCCAGGCAATTTGAGGTGCTGCTCAGAGAAGGAATGCATCCCTAGTATGGTCCAGGCTCTGACTTCAGTTACACACACACACACACACACACACACACACACACACATGCACGCACACATGCACACAGCAATACCTGAAAAGAAAGAAGGGGAATCACACTGCACAATGTCATGTCAAGCTATTGAAATGCG
Source organism: Petromus typicus (assembly GCA_004026965.1). Classification (NCBI taxonomy): domain Eukaryota; kingdom Metazoa; phylum Chordata; class Mammalia; order Rodentia; family Petromuridae; genus Petromus; species Petromus typicus. Next base: position 7,235 of record PVIR01008709.1, read on the forward strand.
GAAGGCTTCAGGACAGATACATAAATCAATGGAACAGAGTTGACAGTCCAGAGAGAGACTCTCATATTCATGTTCAAATGTCATCTGAGAAGGATGCCAAGACGTTTCAGCAGGAAAAGAACAGTTTTTTCAATATATGACCTAGCAGTTTCATATGTAGACATATGTCCAACCATCCTGGCATTGTGCTCATCCTCGCAGGCTGGCTCTGCAATAGGGATTATATCACAGATTAATTGTTCAATAAAAATTTTAACAGTTGCTCAATAAGCCATTTTTGTTTGGTTCAGCTTCTTGGAAGTGTCTCCTGTGATCCTCTGTCGCCCCCACCTGGATTGTAAGATCCAGAGCCTGCCTTGGGGAGGTTATGGAGGTTGAGTGCGGCATTAGTGGAGGGGGAGCTATCAGCATTCCACCGAGTCCCAGTTTGGAGGGAAGGATGATTCACTCAAGACTCACTGCAGATCTCCTTCATCGTAATCTCTAAGCATGTCTTGGAGTTTCCCAAGCTCCTTACCAAGCCCCAGGCTGTACTGGGGATGAGCTGATGAGCCCTCCCCACGTGGGTCCAGCCCCATCATCGTGCCTTCTGGGTATCCTGACACTGTCCCTCACAGATTAAGTCACCGCCTAGGAGACCCTTTCCTTGACTCTGCCCCTGTGGGGCCCATGTCCCCTCTGTCTCCCCCCAGGCGCTCACACGGGGACCAACTGCTGCCTTATCAGCTGTCCTCGCCGGACTCCCAGTATGGAAGCTGTGTGTGTGTGCTGTTCTCCACCAGACCCTCAGTCTGCAGCTCAGCTAACACACAGGAGCTCCCGGAGCCTGGGCGCTGATGGTCCCAGGAAGCTGGGGGAGACTGAGGTGGGCAGCACCCTCCCTTGGGTAGGAGGAGGGTAACGTTTGTGGAAACCCGTGTGGGCAACTTCGTGCTCCACTTACCCTTCTTAAAAGGCGACTGACCTTTATGAAAGGACCGAGTGAGACACAGAAGGAGGTGCTCTGTGTCTGCTTCTGTGGTTGCTCATTTTACAAGTGGGTGGGTACATGTGGAAGCGCAGGGAGGGATGCCAGAAGCAAGAGCTCTGGCCATCACCATTCGATTCTTTATGTCCTTCCTGGTTGGTCCCACACGTGTTCCACGTGTTCTGTGTGTCGGCCACAACAGGGTGGTGCTGTCCAGTGGGACACAGCCAGAGAGCAATTTGTATCTCTCATCAGACAGTTGGTACCGGGCACACTGGCAGATAAGCCACATGCACATCTGACCTAGTCCATGCACGGTGACATGGCACCAGGGTGCCAGGTCTCCTATCAGAGGCAACCAGTTGAATTCTGCTGCGCATCTTACCCAACATCTGGTGCCACACCGCCAAATACTTCGCTCACCAACAGTAGCACTACAAGGCTGTTCTTTTTGCGCTTTTCTTTTTCCACCTAAGGTACCCTGGAAGTCCTCGGTATTCATACACATTGAACTTTTTTAAAAAAACAGCTGCAGTTTTCTGTGCCCAGAATTCGCTGTTGCCCCGGGTTGCATCTTCCCCCGGGGCACGACCATGGGAAGGGGATGTGAAGGGGATGTGGGTGCAGACAAGACCACACTGGCTGCTCCCCGAGTCCGACTCGAGTAAGTTCGCAGAGCGCGCCAGTTATTCCCGCAGACACTACACTCTGGTGCAGCCACTCCTCACACCCGAGACAGCCAACGCATCGAGCGTCCTGGACCAGTGAAAGAAACCTCTTAATAAGTCTCCCCGAACTGGTTCCCGACCTCCTTTCACCCACACTCTGGATCAGTTCTACTCACCTGCTCTCTGCTACCTCACCACAGGAGTCGCTCAGCGGTCTGACTCAAGGCTGCAGTAGTTCCTGCTCTTTTTTTATTTTTTCAGACAGGGTCTCGGCTTTGTAGTTCAGGCTGGTCCTGAACTCAGCCTCAAACTCACATCACAGCAATCCTCCTGCCTCTGCCTCCCGAGTGCTGGGATTACAGACGTGAGCCAGCACGCCCGGCACTGTGCTATGTGGTACTCACTGCTGCTGGGCGTGAGTCTCCAGGCCCAATATAGTATGTGGTTACCGGGGATCGAACCCCAGTGCTTGCGCTTGCAAGACAGGCGCCGGGACCACTGAGCTAACTCCCCAGCCCAGTTCCTACTCTTTTAAGAAGGCGGAGCCCGGGCTCCACTACTTCCCGCCCCAAGCGATGACGCGCAGGTGCACTGAAGAGAGTCCAGAGAAGACACGGAGAGATCCCTTTACAAATATGGCGACGCCCTGAGTGCCGCGTTCGCGCCGCCCTGACGTCACTTCCGGGGCGGAGGAGGCTGAGTGGTGCAGTGAGGGACAAACAAAAGGAGGAGCCGGCGGAGCGCGGTGGCCGGCGGCGGGACTGGGCGGCGGAGGCTGGGGCTGCCTGTTGCGACCCCACGCACGGCGAGCCGAGGTGAGTGGACCAAGTGGGAAAAGAGCCGCGAGCTGTCACCTCTGGTAACCCATTCGGACGCATCCCGCCGGCCGCTTGGACCCACGCGTTGGGAGTGCTCGGGTTGCGGCTGCCAGGCTGTCCCCCGGTCTCTGGCGGCCGCTCCGTGCGGCGCCCTTGTGGGATTTTCCAGGCGCCGGGTCTCCGCGGCCCCACCCTCCCGCCGGCGTCGGGGCGCGCGAGCCCCCTCCAGGCACCCCCTGCCTTCTCTGTCCTCCTACCCGGAGTTTCCGCCCGGCTCCCACAGGTCTCCTTGTCATCTCCTGGGTCCCAGATCCCCTCCCCTCCTCACACACTCCCCCTTTCCCGGAGATTCCACCTCTGGACACTCTTCTTGCCAGCTTCTTTCTATTTTCATAGATTCTCCTAGGTCTCTTCTCCTAGGTCCCCAGCCCCGTCCTCTACCCTTGGACCCGTCCGCCTCTTGATCCGGAGGGGACGTGCCTTTACACAGGGGCAGGATCCCTGCCTAGGGTCCTGGACCTATGTGGACCGGGGTTCTGGGAATGACCGATTTGGTGTCTGAGACTCCAGCCCCTGCCCCTGTCTGTCCCTTGCATTAGGGAGGGTGGAGTGCTAATCTAGTGAGGTCACTGCCTGGCCCAGCTATCTAGGTGAGCTGGAGATCCAGCACGCTGGTCCCAGGCTGAAGGGCCGTGGCTTAGGGATGGTGGGATTTGTGATGTTCCGCTGCTGCCTCGGCCACTGCCCCTTTCCCTTGGTCTGGACTGGAGCGCATCAAGATTGGGCTGGCTGTCTGATACACGTTGCCTTTTTGGGGAAGAGGTGTGGTTGGGGATTGTGTGTGGCAGCCTCTTACTGATGAGGACTAGGCTGGCAGGGTGGGGTGCATCCTGGGCGAGTCATACTTCCACTCTTCTTTCTCCGCCTTTCCTAGGGTGCTTTTTGAGGAGGCGATGTGAGGCAGAGAGCTCCATGAGGGAAGGCACCATGGGCAAAGACTTGGAACAGCAGAAAGTTCCGAGAACCTCTTACCCCTTTCCTACTTAGTAGTACTTAGAACTCTTGCCAAACTGTATTCTGCCCTCTGGAGCAAAGTGACACATGGATAGGTACCAGGGAAAGAGAAGGAAGTCGGCTGCAGGTGCTACTTCCTGTGAGGGGAAGGGAGTGGGAGTGTGTCCAGAGGCCCCAGCAGTGCCGCTGGCTCAGTCCCTTTGGTGTGCCTCCGTGAAGGTCAAGTGGCCTGTGGGTGGGAGGAAAGGCAAGGACAGACAGCTTGCACTGGAGGACCGGCCTCTGTGGAGATGCTGAGGATGAGCGGCCGCCCTGCCTCCCTGGGCTCAGCTCTCCCAGCTTGTTTGAGGTTGGGGCTGGGTCTGACGCCTTGAGCCACGGAGCAGGGAGCCACACTTGTCCGTGACTGAACCAGCCCCTGACTCCACCAGATGCGTTTGTTCTCTTGTTTCCTGACTACGCCTGCAGAGAAATAGTTTGCTTTGCAACCCTGAGCAGCCTTTCTGGAGAGCGGGGCTCCTGAGGAATGTCCCTGTGGGTCGGAAGTCAAGGAGGTGGCTGGGCTCAGGTTGCTGCCTCACGTGGCCAGACCTCGCCTGTAGGAGCCAGAGGGAAGGAGTCTGCCTGGCTCCTGACTCCCCCAAGTGAAAGTCGTGCTGGGATTTCACGTGGGGACCACTGAGGCACAGGCTAAGAGGCCGAGACCTCATGGGGACTCAGGTGATCAGCCGCCGTCCTCGCGGCCTTCCCCGGTGGTCACCGCCATGCTCCACCTCAGCTCATTTCACGGCTGGCCCTGAATGGAGTAGAGCCCCCACTCCCCCCCTGCTGATGTGCCTTGTCCTCTTGTGAACAGTGGCAGTGGACGAGCACTGTGTGCCTCCTGAGTGAGTGGCGAAGTGTGTGCTTTGTGTTTTAGTTGAAGTCTTTGTCTGGCTCATCCCCCTTTAGCTCTTGTCCTGCCAGTTGCCTCTCTGCTGCAGGTTCTGGCCAGGGGGAGCTCCCAGTATTCCCTGGATCTCATGTTCTTTCCCCTTCATGCAAACACGCAGTGCCCTCTCCCTGAGTCGCCTCTCCCTCCAGAAAGTCTCCGGCCCTGCCTGTCTGGGTCTCCTGCGTTCCCTGGGTCCCCTTGCAGAGCCCTCTGACTGGAATTGCTGATGTGGCTCCTGGAGGACTGGGTTCTGTGTGCAAGGCTCCCTGTCTGAGCAGCTCCTTCGCCCCACAGCCCAGCCCAGGCCCTGGCACCACCAGGCTCTCCAGAAGCACTGGCAACACAGGTCAGAGTCACACGCACCCAATGACAACAGCTCTCGCTTCCTCCTAGGGCAGCAGCGTCCATGGAGCAGAAGGGATGCCAGGACCCCGCTCAGACGGATGTGCACCAGCCTCAGCACCTCCTGCCAACGCGCAGATAGCAGCCAGGGGTAAGGCAGTCAGCCCGGGGCCGCTCCTGCCCAGCCTGGCGCAGAGAGCAGCTTCTCCGGCTCCACAGTCCTTGGCTCAGTCTTGGAGGCCCAGGGACCAGGCCTGACGGAGGGGCCTGAAGTCAGATTTAGTCTCCTTTCACCCCCAGCTCTTTGAAGGCTAATAGGCTGCATGGGGCCTCTTGGCTTCTTTAATTCCCCCCAGATCTGACCAGTCTGGGTTACTCATATTATTGCCTGTGACCCATCTCTCGAGGTATGTTCACTGGGTCCCCATTCTTGTTTGCTGCAGATGTTCTGTAACTGGGTAAATGCAGGCTTGTGCTGTGTAGGACTGAGTGCGGGCTTGGGCAAGTGGAGCTGAGCCCAGGGTCTGAGAGGCAGAGCGCAAGGCTGGTTTCCCCGCACAGACCGCTGGGGCCGAGCTTCCTCAGCTGCAGCTTGGGAAAGGGTTGCCCACCCAGCACTTGGGAAGGAGGTCTTCGGTTGTATCCTGAGCACCCCAAAAAGAGGAGTGTGGGCTATCAGCACCCAGCTCCCTAGAGGACATTTTGAGGACCGAATACCCTGATGAAGAGAAGGCCGTTGACGGAAGGTGTGCCTGGAAAGCGGCCCTGTTGAGAGCTGGCAGGGCAGCGTGCTGGTCGTGTGCAGAGCACGCTCATGTTCCTGACGCAGGCGATCGTCTGCAGGAGTCTGGGCAGTGGACATTGTCCCTGCTCACGAGTGTGGAGAGTGAGGCTCGGAGTGAGGAAGGACCAGGCCCAAACCCCTCAGGAAGACAGCAGGGGCAGGGACTGGGACCTGGATCAGGAAGCCTGGGCCAGGTCCTCTGCTCCTGCCTGAGGCCTCTGCATACACTGCCCATCTTGGCATTGCCAAAGCAAAGCATGAGCCCCCTGGCCTGGGATTGAAGGGCACTAGGAAGCCTGGGGCTATTTTCATGAATTACCAAGGTAGTTATGGTTCATTGTAGACCTGGTACCTGTGGCGTCGAACCTATGGCTCAGGTTTTATTGTGTTTTTCTTTTAAAACAAAAAATGTTAGGAGTTATTTTTGCCAAGCTAAAGCCCCAGCATTCAGATTTGACGCAGTGTTGGCACTCTGCGGTAAATAAGTGGGTTTGGGATCACGGTGGGGGGGATTCTGATGTGGTGGAGAAAGGAGAATCTCTCCTGCTTCTCTCCTCGGGTGGGAATGGAGAGGGTGACCCTTCAGCCCCCCATTACTCCAGCATATCTACTTTCACAAAAATCAGGTTTTGCTGAAGCTGCGAATTAGCAGCTTGCTTTTATTTCACAGAATGAGAGCTCCTGGGTCTTCCCCGGGCCAGAGGCAGGCAGATGTGGCAAGGGCAGATTCTGAACGTGGGGACAGGAGGGACGTTCTGGTGCCAGCCCCTATCCCCAGCCCTCTCCTGGCCATGCCGGTGTTGCCGGCCAGCTGGCCGCACACAGTCTGGCAGCAAGGGGAGGCGGAAATGCCTGGTGTGTGAAGTGGGGCGCCCTCCTGTTTATTAGGACAAAGTCTGCAAAGCCACTGGCCCTGACCTGCAGGGGCTTCCTGTTGGTTTTGAGGAACTCTGTCCCTAGAGAGCTGAGGACTCCAGGCCACACTGAGCAGGACGAAGTTGGTCCTGCTAATATAAGGCAGCAATTCCCCTGGTGCCAGGGGTGCCCGGGCAGGGGACGAGCCCGGCTAGCCTCAGTGGTGGGACCTGCAGGCTTTGACCTCTGGCCTCTGCCTGAGGCACAGCCGCCCAGAGTGGGGGACACACAACTGTTGAGCCCAGTTTGTATTCACCGGAGTTTTGTCCTCTTGTCCCCTCAGGGACAGCCTAGCTCTGACTCACTTTCCCTTGGGAATAGCCCTAAGAGGCCGTTTCTGGGTCCTTCAGAGTGTGTCTTTCAGGGTCAGCCAGGAGGGCAGCAGGTGAGGGCAGGGGGGTCTGCCTTGGGAAAGTTGGGAAGTTGGGCTCCTGATGTCTGCCTCAGTGGGCAGTTTCCGCCTCTGCCCAGTCCCTTCCGCTGTCCCTAGCATTGTCTGCCTCTCACAGGAGGCCCTGCCTGGCAGAGAGCTTTTGGGGTAGCCCTCCAGAGATGACACCTTGCATCTTAGCCCCTCCCCCTCCCGAGTGTCCCTAGCGCCCCCTGATTGCCAGGTCCCTGCAGGTTGCCGTGCACTTGACCCTCCCCTGGCATGGTGGTGAGGTCCTCCTAGAGATGAGGAGACCAAGGCTCAGAGGGAAAAACCGCCTGCCCAGCTGAGCCAGGTCCGTGCGACTCAGCCGTCTGCGCTCTGCGCTCACTCTGCTGCTGCTTCTCCTCTCTCTTCTCAGGCTTTTGAAGGCGCCCAGGTCACCTGGGGACCTTATGAGAAATGCTGTGGACCTGGCTCAGCGCTCAGCGCGGGCCCAGGAACCTGCACTTCGTACAAGCTCCTGTGGGAGCTTAGCTGGTGGCTGGGGAACTTAATGGGGACACTGGCCAGCCTCCCCCGAGGCCCTGCCTCTGGTGAGTCTGGCTGCCTGCGGTCTATGCCTTGAGGGAGCGGGGCTGCTCTCTCAGGGCCAGAGTTGGATGGACTGCCCAGCTTGGACATTTATTTTGTGTGTGTGGTGTGTGCGTGTGTGTATGTGCAGTGTGTGTGTGTGTGTGTGGTGTGTGGTGTGTGTGTGGTGTGTGTGTGGTGTGTGTGTGTGTGGTGTGTGTGTGTGTATGTGTGGTATGTGGTGTGGTGTGTGTGTGTGCATGTGCGTGTGCATGTGTGTATGTGTTGTGGAGCCCTTAACTCTCCCTGTCAGAGATGTGTGAGGTGACCCAGCCGTACGCATTCCCGGCTGACCTTTCCAATGCCTCTCTGCTGCATTCTGTGCCTAGAATCCAGTTCTTGCATCTAAACGTCTCTTGGGAGCTTGAAACCTCAAAATTAAATTGCCTGCTGCTATAGAACCTCACGCCTGGAGCTAGTGGAGTAAAAGTGGCTGTAAAATTCCACGGCTTTCACGTGCTACCCAGACACCTCGGGGGCAGGCCGAGCCCACGCCCTGGACGGCACTATGACAGATGTGCTGCGGGATCTCAGGTCGCTCCCTGAGCACTGCGTCCCAGCCCCAAAGGTTGACAGCAGACAGCTGGCCTCACTGGGTCCTCATGGGCTGTCCACTCGCCCACTCAGGGCTGACCAGTACCCGGCCCCTGGGACCTCAGAAGACCCAGCACAGCCTCTCCAGGGTATGGGCGGCCACTCTGTGGAGCCGAGGAGGGAGGCAGCCCGGGCCTGGTGTTCTCTGTCCTGACCTGCCTTCAAGATTCCTGGGCCCCCGGGGGCCCACATCGGGCTTGAGTGCTCCAAAGTTTCCTTAACCCTTGCTAGACCAGAGGCATCCTAGTGTGGCCTGCTGGGTTCCCTGCAAGGTCCATTTCCACAGCCCCTCGGGAGCAGGGGACCCAGAAACCTGCTTGCCTTCGAGACGGGTTGGCACTGTGGTCAGCTCGGGGTGGGTCTTCCAGCTGGGTGGCCTTAGTAGGTCCCTTTGAAGCCTCAGAACTTCATGTGGAATAAATGAATGAAGATTTCCATTAAAATAACAACAGCACTCAGGAGGGCGAGGCAGGAGGATCCCGTGAGGGCAAGGCCAGCCTGGCCTACGGAGCGAGACTTTGTGTGGGGGCCCACTAAAGCAGTAAAGTGCCAGGTGTGGCGGTATGTGCCTGTAGTCCTACTTACTGTGGAGGCTGAGACAGGAGGATCACTGGAGCTTAGGAGCTTGCAGCCAGCCAGCACAAGAGGGCCAGACCCTGTCTCCAGCACAGTAGTAATAACAGCAAACCTGACAGTTACAGGTGCTGTCTCAAAGGTTTCTGAGTGCTGCCTTTTCAGTCCCTACCTCAGTGCTCTGGGGAATAGACTTGTCTGGCTTCTGGGTGGGGAAGTCAGAGCCGGGCGGGGTTGTGACTTTCCTGAGGTCACACTTGTGAGTGAGGGGCCACCTCCTGGCCTGGCTGGAGAAGGGAAGCTAGCCCTGAGCCGGAGCCCACCCGATGCTCTGGTGCTGAGTGTGCTTGGTGCCCGAGCTCAGGTCTCCAGGGAAGCGTGGTGGGAGGGGCCGTCCCTTACCTGCCACGCTTCACCCTGGAAGGCAGGCCACACCTTGGGGAGTTTGGAAAGCCCAGCCGGAAGCGATACTGGCTCCCCTCCGCCGCCCTGCCTGGCTGTCTCCCCTCTGTCTTCCCCAGGAAGTGAGGGTGTGCCCGCAGCACCCCCAGACCGCAACCTCTGACTCAACTGGTGGGGGGGGCCAGGGGCAGTGCCTTTTCTTGGGCGTGAGCTGCCAGATATTGCTGAGACCTCTTCTCCCTCCCTCCCTGGCTCTGGGATGGAGGAAGCGACAGCCCCCTCCCCGGAGCTGGAGCTGGAGCTGGAGGGATGGCCTTCCCATCTGGGCCGGAGGAGGGGCTGCAGCCTCTACCAGCCAGCGCCCTGTTTGTGCTTTAACAAAAGGCTCTCTGTGCCCGGACTGCTGGCCACCTCCGCAGGGCCTGCTGCCCAGGTGTGGCCCTGCCCAGCCCTCCGCAGGCCCACAGAGGGCGCGCCTGGGTGGTCTCTGGACAGAGGGAGCGGCGTCTTTTCTTTGACTCCTTTCCTGGCAATAAGAAGGATCAAGAAGAAACTAAAGCTGGTCGAGGCAGCGCACGTCTGCTGTCCCAGTCACTTGGAAGGCTCAGGTGGGAGGATTGCTCAAGCTCAGGACTTTGGGGACAGCCAGGCAACGTAGCAAGACCCATTTTTTAAAAGAAAAAGGGGGCTCAACTCTGTGGACCGTGGTGGAGACCTTTAAGGCTGGTTGTGAGAGCAGGTGGCCAGCTCTCCGCCCTGGTCCTTTTCGGGACGTGGAGCCAGGTGGTCCGGCCCCACTTGGGGGTCTTGGCACTTAGGGTTCAGCTGTCACCTAGCTCTGTCCTTGCTGAGTTGTGGGGTCGTCTTCTGTGTTGGCAGAGTGGGGAAGGACACGCAGCCCCAAGCTGGGCCGAGTGTTGTATGGACACATAGAACGTTTTCTTAGCCTCAGCTTTCAGTCTGAGAAACTGGCTCTGAGGCCCCGTGAGGAAGTGCGGGGCTGGCGTTTGAGTCTGGATCGGAGCCCTTGGCCTCCTGGGCTTTTGTAGTGGCTTTGAATGTGTGTGTGGCAGGGTAGGGCAAGAGGCGCAGGGTTGACCTACCATCGTAGGTGGCAGTGGTAACTCTTTTATAGTCCTCAGAAACCACACAATGAGGAAGGTCTTTTGATTTTTTTTTTGCAAGTACTTTTTTGTCCTCATAAACCAGCTGCACTTAAGTAATAGAATATAGAGTGTAGACAACCACTGTGATCTCACCCACCCTTTTGGCACAGCCACATACAGTGTATGTCTAGCTTTCTGGATCGATCTATACATACAGTAGTAACTTTTTCCCATAGAGTTTTTTAAAACAAGAATTGAATCGTGCTTTTTCCTGAACATTTTTGTTATGGTACAATACACAATGCACACGACATAAAATCATGCCTCTCACCAGGTTCCAGGGCACAGATGGTGATGTCCGGTGCATTCTCAAGTGGCCGTCGCTACCTTCATCTCCAGAAGCTTGGATCTGCAGGGCTAAAATTCTGTCTCTTAGATAGCATCACCACATTCCTTACTTCTTCTGCCCTCTTCTTCTGAATTTGACTCCGCTGGGGACCTTGCGTAGGTGGGATCCTGTAGTATTTGACCTTTCATGGTGACTTCTTTCACAGATCATGCATTTTATATTCTTCTAAGCAACTCTTTTTGTTTTTTCTTGGAGACAGAGTATTACCATGTAGTTCAGACTAGCCTTGAACTCACTATGTAACCCAGGCTGGCCTTGAAGTCTCTGAGATCCTCCTGCTTCAGCCTCCCAATTGCTGGGATTATAGATGTTCATCACCACACCTGGCAACTTTACAAAAAAAACAAACCTTCATATCTTTTGGGTATCATTTGGGTCACTGAACACAGACTTAGGAGGAAAGAAGCACTTTTCCTGTCTTAACACTGCAAAAGCAGAGGCTTCAGCCAAGTAATTTGCTGGGGCTGTGGAATTGTTTCATACTGGATCAGAGGTTGAACCCAGATGCTCCCAACTCTTGCCCTCTCCCACGTCAGCCTGATACCAGAGAGAGATGAGGCCCTCTGGGGTGCCCATCTGGCCCTCCCACTGCCCCTGAGGCTCCAGCCCTGCCAGGGTTCCTGTCCTGCCCCCATCCTATGCCTCTCAGGTGCCAGAACAGCCCCGTAGAAAGGGTGGCCTGGCCTGCAGCGCCTGTACTTGTGCTTCTCCGTGAGGACAGGGCAGGACCCAGCCATGGGCTGCCCCTCAGTGAGGAGTGTCTGGGTGGAGAAGTGGGCAGGCAGGAAGGAGGAGCTGCATCTGCTGCCTGGCAGCTGGCACATTAGCTGCTGCTGCCTGCCTGGCCCAGCGGGAAGGCAGCCAGAGGGAGAAACGTGCATCTTTCGGTAAACCTTGATGAAGTAGTTTCATAGCAAGTGTAAACACTAGATCAGATTTCTGCCTGCAGAGCTCGGCTTTGTCAGATCATCATATTTTACTGAGATCATTTCAGATATGCATGCATATATACACGAATGTACGTGTGTGTGTATGTGTGTGTGCGTGTGCATGTATACTTAAGTGTGCCAAGCATGTTGAATCCCCTTCTCTGGTCCCATCTTCTTCTCACCAGATGAGATCAGTGTGTTGATTTGGGGACTTTCCACACATGGCCTTGTGCCTTCCCCAAACTTGAGTACTGAGCCAGATGTGGCTCAACTTTTAATTCCAGCACTCAGGAGGCTGAGGCAGGAGGAGCGCCACAAGTTCAGGACCAGCCTGGGCTACATAGTGAGTTTAAGTCCAGCCTAAACTACACAGTAAGACCCTGTCTCAAAACGCTGAAAAAAAAAAAATCAAACAAAAACACTTAGGTACATACATTATAGAAAACTATATCACTTGTATATCATTCTACATGGTTCTTTGATTCAGTGTTGTTTCTGAGGCTTGACCACACTGATTCAGGTTCATAGCTTTCATTAGTTTAAAGCATTCCTTTGTATTAAGGGACCAGTGTGCCCTTCCTCTTGCCGGTGGATTTTTAGGCTCTGCTGCCTTTGCTTGTGCAGGCAGTGAGCGCCCTGGGCCCAGGGAGGCAGCTCTGAGGTCTGTCGCATCCCAGAGAGACCTGGCTGTGGCCTTACGTGCCTAACTTATGTGTCTTATGAGCTGAGGAGCTCAGAGTCCCGCGCATGTAAGGGCTGGAGTGGTTGTTTTAATTTGCATTCCTTGACTACTATTGAAGTGGACAGTTATTTCATACGTATGTTTCCATTTGCCTTTTCCCTGTGACTTGTGGATTCGTTTGTCTTTCCTTTTCTGCCCTTTAGTATTCTTTTTTTTTTTTTTTTTTTTTTTTGGTACCAGGTATCTAACTTGGGACTTTGTGCTTTCAAGGCAGGTGCTAGAACCACTGAACTAAGTTCCTAAGTCCCCAAGTCCCCAGCCCATTGGTATTCTTCTTCATGTGTCTTCCTTAGTGAGACTGACAGAGGGAGAGAGAGAGAGAGAATCAGGAGGTAGAGGATGTAGCTCAGTTGATCAGTGCCCCGAGGTTAGTCCCCAACACCTCATATGCACGCACGCACACACACACACACATTCAACTTGAACATTTTGTCTTAAAGTAGTCTCTTAGCTTTTTCTTTGAGCTTTTTCCCCTGTCATGGTGTAGGCGATGGAATTGGGGCCCTCGTACATGGTAGCCAAATACCACCTTTACACTACATCGCCAGGTGTAAGCTTCTTGGTTTTTTTTTTAGTCTTTAGTTCATCAGGGTTTATTTGGGGGGAGGGAGCTGACCAGGCCTTTTCCCCGTGAACCTCTGAGAACTGGCGTTGTGACCATTTCGTCTCCCAACCCTGCAAAGGCTACGCTGTCTGCCCTTGGCCTGCCTGCTCCTCACTGGTCTGCTGTCCCCGTCAGCACCACATGCTTTGCTTCAGTGCAGATTTCAGATGCTTCTACCTCCTGTATTCTCCCAGGTTATCTTAGCTCTCCTTGATCCTTTCAAGTCATGATTTTTAAAATCTTTGTTCTTATTGACCTGAGTAATGTGTTTATAATTAGGGTAAAAATTAGGAGTGGAAAGGCATTATAAATAGCAGTTTACCTCAGCTCTAGGATGGTTTGGGAGGTGCGTGCGTGTATAATTTTTGCATTGAGTCTCCTTAGAACCTTCTTTCCGTCATGTCTCAAGAGCTTCTGGTGCTTCGTAGCATTTAACAAGGACTTAACAAATCACCCACTCGCAGCCTCTGGTTTTCCCAGGCTTCTGTTCACTGTGATAAACAAAGCTGGGCCTGCATCTGCATCGTGCAGTCTCTCCCAGGCTCCTGGCCTCCTCGCACCGCCTGTCCTTCCTGGGCACGCTAGACACCACCTGCCCTCCCGTACCGGGCTCTGAGGCCCCATCTCCACTCTGCAGGGCCTCTTGGCCACCACCTTGTGAGCTTTAGCTGGGGACAGCCGGGGTCACCCACCTCACTCACTGTTCACCCCAAGCCCTGGGCGCAGCCTCCAGGGGACTCCGAGGACGGAAAGTAGTCACAGCCCAGAGTGCAACCAGGAACATTTCCTTTCTGACTTTCCTCAGCTGCTCCGATTTTAAACCCTTTCATCTTTGTCCTTTATTTAGGATCCTTTCCAAATTCTCTGTCTCTCAGGGCATGGACCTGACCTCACCCTTCTCCCATTGCCTCCCCAAATCTCCGTCTCCAAGCTACAAAATCACCTGGCCCTGCTCCCAGGTACTCTTTTTCTTTGTAGGCTGCATTCATTTAGCATCTTACACTTCTTTTTCTCCCCAGTCCTGCAGATGGAACCCAGGGCTTGGCCTATGCTAAGTGCTCTACCACTGAGCTACAGCGCAGGCCTCTGTATTATTTCTTACCGAGATAATGCGCCTGGCTGAGGACCAAGCTTCTATTTTAGGTTTCTGCCTTCTATTCTTGTGGAGACAGCCCTTCCTCCTGGGCAGGAAATGTCGGTGCAGGACTTGTCTGCACGAGGTTCTGTTCATTTAGTATTCGGCTCTCGCTGCGTCCAGGTGGCTCTGTCCCTCTCTGGGGCTTCCTGCTTACCCATGTGGGCCAGGCCCTATCTGGCTGAGTCCCCGTGGGTGGGAGCTGTCAAGGTGCTTTCTTCCCCGTCTCCTTCCTGAACTGCGCTCGCACTGTCGGGCCGGCCTGCTGGAGGCCAGACCCTGTGTTCTGTCCGTCTTCCACCCGGCCTGAGTCCTGTGGCCTGAGGCCTGTGCCTGGCACCTGGGGTCTTGAGGAAATGCTGCAGACACAGGGTGGCTGGGGAGGGGGAGTGACCTGTGCGACATCACTGTTGTGGAGATCCGGGCTGGGCCATCCTCCGAGTCTGAGTTCATGTCCTCCCCGCTGTCCAGGCCTCCTGCTGCACGTGCCCCGGGTGTCACACCAGTAGCTTGGGGAGCCCTACTTCTGTGACCCTCATGAGAGTCCAGGGGCTCAGCAGGGTGATGGCACCTCCCTCTGATGGCTGCAGGGAGCACTGCGAAGACAGGTCTGCGGTGGCAGCAGCGGCCCTGGTCCTGAACCCCACTGTGTGACCTGGGTGGGCTGTAGATGCCAAAAGAGGAGACCAACTGGGTAGGGGCCTGGCCTCTGTCCTCTGTCCACCTTTTATACAGTGTGGGCACATGGCTGACAGATTCTCAGCTCCCTTCCAGACCAGGAAACAGGCCCAAGGAAGAAGCCATTCCACATCTCTGCTAGGCCAGGCCTGTTACGAAGCCCACGGAGGGCACCAAGCTCTGCCTCGGGACACCTCCGGAGCAGGGCTCCTCCGTGCCCTGGGGACAGACCACTGCCCGGGTGTGCCTGCCCTCCCAGTGCTTCCCGACTCCCAGGAGAGCGGGCGGGTGGGCTCTCCACCCTGGGAGTGGGCTACCCCGGGAGGCTGCCGCAGTCGCCAGTCATTGTGAAATCAGCGAAGGACTTCTGCCTCTGCCACGCAGTGCCCCAGCGTGTGAATTAAGGACAGGACCTCCTTTGGGGCCTGAAACGTGACTAGGTGACCCTAGAAGCCTGAGAGTCGCTGAGGGATGAGCATGCTGATTCCACTGCCTGTGTGGGCAGACGGCCGGGTGCACAGAGACGGGAAGTAGACGGCACCTGCCAGGAGCGGGGTGCTCCCGGGGACACTTTCTGTTTCCCAGGGTGCAGAGGCCTGTGGAGGGCTGCACCACATACAGCCCGATGGCCCAGCCCACCGACTGGGCGTGAGCAGGCTCCCTGGGCCTTCGTGTGCTGCGGTTTCCCCACAGGGTGAACCCGCCCAGGAAGACTGAGGGCTCTAGCTCTGTGTGTCGCCCGCCGCTGAACTGTAGGTTAGTCATTGGCACCAGGCCCGCACGTCTCTGAGCTGGGCTCCCTCCTCCCTCGCTGTGCCTCCACCGTGTCCCCCGCAGGAAGCAGGAGGAAGGAGCCTGGATCCTGGCACCCACCCAGGCCCCATGCACCTGAAACTGCCCCTCCACACCCCGGCCCACACCCATCCGCCCAGGAGGAGCTCGGCGTCCTACGCCTTCCACCCTGTCTTCTGTCTTCTCTCTGGAGCACGTCTGTCTGTTACAACCCCTGTGCGCTGCAAACTGCTGTGCACAAGGACCGTCCGGCCTGGCCAGGTGGTCATGCACCCCAACTCTCTAGCTGCCCACTCCACAGCTGGGGCTTTTTGTGGGCGTGTTGGCAGTGGGATTGAACCCAGGGCCTTGCTCGTGCTAGGCACACTCTGCCGCTGAGCCACAGCCCCAGCCCTCTCCGATGTGAATTTGAATTCAAGTCTCCCTAAATTGTGCAGGCTGGCTTTGAATGTGTGATCCTCCTTCCTCACACAACAGGGGATGAAATTCTTGGATTCAGTGCCTGCACCTCTTCTTTTGCTCCCCCAAAACCCTATCAGAGAGGAGCACTGACTTAACGAGAGCCACGTAGTAGCAGTATGGAGGTGGTGTGCTTGCAGCGAGGGGTGGCTCTCTCCTCAGGCCGCCTCCCCCAGGGCAGGCCTGGCCCTGCATGGTAGCCCTGGTCCTTCAAAGCTCTGTGGCGGCCCCAGCTCTGCCTCTGAACATCTGCATTCTCTGTCCTCTGCACGTGCTGACTCTGGCCGAGGGGACCTCAGAGTGGCAGAAATAACTTGGATGCATGATTTGCTCCCACAAGACCCAGCTGAGGGCTGGAGGAGTTCCGGATGCCTCTTACCCTGGAGCTGGGGAGGGTCAGGAGACAGGGTGGAACGGCCACTGCTTGCAGCGGGCAGGGCCTCCTTTGCGCTGGCATGGTGAACACTTCCGCCCCCCAGGAGGCTGGCGGCCTGTGAACTGACACGGAGCTGTGATGTGGGAGCCACGTCCTGCTTCTCAGCAGCTGGCCCACTGAGTGCCCAGCTCACAGTCCATGCCAGTCTCCTGGCGTCTCGGGTTAGGCTGCTGCATGCCTCGGGCCCTCTGCTCCTCACCCTGTCTCCTAGTCCCGGCCTTGGAGAGGGGAGGAGGGCCCACGAGGCATCTCAGCAGGACAGAGGCCAGCTGTGTGATTCACCCTGCCGCCCGGAGAGTCCCCTTCCCAGAGTGTGGGTGGTGTGGAGCCAGCTGGTCATTAGAGCCTGGAGCCTTCCTGTGGGCCGGGCACGGGCCTGGCTGAGAGTCCGGGCTCAGAAGGATTGCTGACCCTTACCTGCCTGGCCACGGGCGGGTGGGGGTGTCTGCTGGCCCCACAGTGACCTGAGCTCCGGGAACCCTGGGGGTGGGGAGGTGGAGTGTCTGGACCCTCTAGGCCCTCATTGCCTTGCAGGCACCCCAGGCAAGAACTTGGCAGGTGACTCTGTCCCTGAGCTGTCTGGTAGCAACCTAGGGCCTCAGGTGCTTGGAACACGTGCAGGTCCTCAGCCCTGTCCCCGTAAGAGCCCCAAGCCACCTCTTTCACATGGGTTGTGGGGCCACTTTCTCCTGTGTACCCCACAGGTGTGAGCCTCAGCATCTGCAAAGACCTGTAGTGAAGGGTTTGTCACTGTTAGCATGAACAGCATTGTCATGATGGAAGTAGGTGGCCCGGCCCCTCCCTGGGGAAGCCCCCTCCTCGCCCAAGAGAAACAGACCTACCTGACACAGGTGTTTAGATTCTGGCCAGAAAGTCACACTGCAAGAAAAAGCACAATTTTTAAACAAATGTACAGAAAGAACTAGAGGGTTATTTTCTTTTTTTCCTCCCCTTTTCTTCTTTTTTTTTTTCTTTGAGACAGGATATTTCTGTATAGTCCAGGCCAGCTGGGGCTACTTCTGCCTCAGCCTTCCAAGTGCTGCGAATACAAGAGTGCACCACAACGCCCGGCTCTTCCCCGGCTTGTCTGGTCGTAGCTTTCCATGTGGCACGGGCAGGGTTTCCTACATGTGGCCTCTGATCCAGGGTTTCCAACACTAGCTATTCATTAGCGTCACCGAAGTCACATGTTAGAAATCAGATTCCCAAGCTCCTCCCGAGTCCAGCCGGTCGGACTCTGCTGTGGTCACCACTTCCTGCTTGCTTCTGCACTCAGGCCTGGAGAACAGTTCCCAGAGGGCCAGTGCGATCATGCTGTCCCTGTGCAGCCCCTCCCCAGGCGCCCCTCCAGCCTGCTGTGCGACCCTCCCACCCTTCCTTCTGCCCTGTAGCACTTTCAGACTGGCTGGTCTGAAAGTGAGCTCTTGGTGACTCACTTGGAATTCTTCGCATTTCGCTTTCCTCACTCACCGGAGAAATCCCTTCAGCTCACGGCAGCAGCTTCCCAGCAGCCAGCCCCGGACCCTGAGTTTTAAATAAGCCCTCTGGTCAGTGTGCTGAGTGCGTGGGTGCACTCTTGTGGGATCCCCGAACATTCCAGATGGAAGGCAGTGGCAAGGCTGCTCCCGTGATCTGGGAGCCCTTTTCTCCCAGCGCACCGTCCTCCTGTCTGGTAATGGGGGGAGTGGCCCCCCAGCCTGCTTTCCCAGGCAGTGGTGACCACGTGGTTTCTGCATGAGGCCAGTGGGTGGCCACCTGTGGAGGGTCCAGGCTCTGAATCGCAGATAGATGTAAGGTAGAGCTTTGGGCAGTGATGGAATTTTCATTGTCTTCTCTCCCTGACCCCAGGTACCAGGAATGCCAGGCCACCCCGTGGTAACCCCTCCTGTGGGTCCCTTTCAGGTTGAGCCATGATTCCGGTGACGGAGCTCCGCTACTTTGCGGACACGCAGCCCGCGTACCGGATCCTGAAGCCTTGGTGGGATGTGTTCACGGACTACATCTCCATCGTCATGCTGATGATCGCCGTCTTTGGGGGGACGCTTCAGGTCACCCAGGACAAGATGATCTGTCTGCCTTGTAAGTGGGTCACCAAGGACTCCTGCAACGACTCATTCCGAGGCTGGACGGCCCCCAGCCCGGAGCCTGCTTATTCTAACTCCACAATCCTGCCCAGCCCGGACACCGGCCCCACGGGCATCAAGTACGATCTGGACCGCCACCAGTACAACTACGTGGACGCCGTGTGCTATGAGAACCGTCTGCACTGGTTCGCCAAGTACTTCCCCTACCTCGTGCTCCTGCACACACTCATCTTCCTGGCCTGCAGCAACTTCTGGTTCAAGTTCCCACGCACTAGCTCCAAGCTGGAGCACTTTGTGTCCATCCTGCTCAAGTGCTTCGACTCACCCTGGACCACGAGGGCGCTGTCAGAGACGGTGGTGGAGGAGAGCGACCCCAAGCCGGCCTTCAGCAAGATGAACGGCTCCATGGACAAGAAGTCCTCGACGGTCAGTGAGGATGTGGAGGCCACCGTGCCCATGTTGCAGCGCACCAAATCACGGATCGAGCAGGGCATCGTGGACCGGTCGGAGACGGGTGTGCTGGACAAGAAGGAGGGGGAGCAGGCCAAGGCACTGTTTGAGAAGGTGAAGAAATTCCGGACCCATGTGGAGGAGGGGGACATCGTGTACCGCCTGTACATGCGGCAGACCATCATCAAGGTGATCAAGTTCATCCTCATCATCTGCTACACCGTCTACTATGTGCACAACATCAAGTTCGACGTGGACTGTACCGTGGACATCGAGAGCCTGACGGGGTACCGCACCTACCGGTGCGCCCACCCTCTGGCCACGCTCTTCAAGATCCTGGCGTCCTTCTACATCAGCCTGGTCCTCTCCTACGGCCTCATCTGCATGTACACACTGTGGTGGATGCTGCGGCGCTCGCTCAAAAAGTACTCGTTCGAGTCGATCCGCGAGGAGAGCAGCTACAGCGACATCCCTGACGTCAAGAACGACTTTGCCTTCATGCTACACCTCATCGACCAGTACGACCCGCTCTACTCGAAGCGCTTCGCTGTCTTCCTGTCGGAGGTGAGTGAGAACAAGCTGCGGCAGCTGAACCTCAACAACGAGTGGACATTGGACAAGCTGCGGCAGCGGCTCACCAAGAACGCGCAGGACAAACTGGAGCTGCACCTGTTCATGCTCAGTGGCATCCCCGACACCGTGTTCGACCTGGTGGAGCTGGAGGTCCTCAAGCTGGAGCTCATTCCCGACGTGACCATCCCCCCCAGCATCGCCCAGCTCACGGGCCTCAAGGAGCTATGGCTGTACCACACGGCGGCCAAGATCGAGGCCCCGGCCCTGGCCTTCCTGCGCGAGAACCTGCGGGCGCTGCATATCAAGTTCACGGACATCAAGGAGATCCCGCTGTGGATCTACAGCCTGAAGACGCTGGAGGAGCTGCACCTGACGGGCAACCTGAGTGCTGAGAACAACCGCTACATCGTCATTGATGGGCTGCGTGAGCTCAAGCGCCTCAAGGTGCTGAGGCTCAAGAGCAACCTGAGCAAGCTGCCGCAGGTGGTGACGGATGTGGGCGTGCACCTGCAGAAGCTGTCCATCAACAACGAGGGCACCAAGCTCATCGTGCTCAATAGCCTCAAGAAGATGGTGAACCTGACCGAGCTGGAGCTGATCCGCTGCGACCTGGAGCGCATCCCCCACTCCATCTTCAGCCTCCACAACCTGCAGGAGATCGACCTCAAGGACAACAACCTCAAGACCATCGAGGAGATCATCAGCTTCCAGCACCTGCACCGCCTCACTTGTCTCAAGCTGTGGTACAACCACATCGCCTACATCCCCATCCAGATCGGCAACCTCACCAACCTCGAGCGCCTCTACCTGAACCGCAACAAGATCGAGAAGATCCCCGCCCAGCTCTTCTACTGCCGCAAGCTCCGCTACCTGGACCTCAGCCACAACAACCTGACCTTCCTCCCCGCCGACATCGGCCTCCTGCAGAACCTCCAGAATCTGGCCGTCACGGCCAATCGGGTGAGTGGCTCGGCTGTGACGTGGTGTGTGGCTGCGGTGGCGTGGGCTAGGCACTCAGGAAGCCCTGCGTCTCAGGACAGTTAGCGCTGCCGGCTCTGGAATCCCCACCTCTGGTTCCCAGGACCCCCAGGGGAGGCCTCCCTGGTCCCATGCCACATCTGCCTAATGGGGATCCCTGAAATGGGGAGCTGCCTTTGTCACAGAATCCTGCAGGCTTCTGCCAGGAGAAGAGGTGTGCCCAGGCAGGGTGTGTCCCCAAGGTGACCTTCAGGCAGGTGCCTTGCAGGCAGGGATATGCCTTGCTGAGAAGCACACGGCCCGTGGTGTGCCCGAGAGTGGCGACCGGAGGCCAGGCCTAGCTCCAAGCTTGTGCCATCTTCCTCAACTTGGCCGCCAGCAGGTTGGGAGCCCAGGTGCAGCTGCTGGGGACGGAAGCTGTTGCGTGCCCTGCACTGGCTGAGCTGGTCAGACACTCTCTGCGCCCCCTCCCCCGCATTAGGGATTGGTGTAGGGCAGAGTTGGCCTTAGATAGTAAGTAGGGCTGGCTTGTCACCAGCTGCCTTTCCAGTGAGGACATTGTGCAAGCCAATGGCTGGCAGTGTAGGAGGCGACACCTTTGAGACTATTGGTGGCGCCTATGCGCCAGTCTGGTCTGGCTGGAAAAGCTCCCACACCGAAGTCCCTTGGCAAAGGTAGGTGGGCTGGGGTGGCGGTGGCCGCCCCTTCAGCTGCCTTGGGGCGCTCCCCTGCCTGTCGTCCCAGGGCTTGCAGGGCTTCCTGAGCCCCAGTCTCAGGTGCAGATCCCCGCGGACATGGTGGAAGCCTGGATGCAGGGTTTGGGAGGCAGAGGGCTGATTCAGATGTCCTGTCCGGCCTGTTGTGCCATCTCTGTCCCGGGTATGACACTGCTGTCGTCCCACCGCTAGGAGTTCTCTTGGTGTGGCGGGCAGGAGTCCCAGACAAGGTCACACGTCCTCCTCCATGGCTCAGGACGGAAGGCTTCCAGTCTCTGCTCTGCTCTGGTTCCCAGGTCCTTCCTGCTGCAACCAGCCCGCCTCCCCGGTACCATGGGACCTGTGACAAGCTCTGATGTCTCTCGCTCAGATTATGAGATATCTGGTCATTCATATAAGTATGTAAAGGCAAAGGTCAAACTTCAGGAGGCCGCACCGAGGCACGTCACATATAGAAAATCTGAGTCCCATGGGGAAAGAAGCCATGCTTACAAAGCTCTGCGCCAGACCAGTCTTCCATAGTGTGAGGAGGGGACAAGGTGGCCTCTCCATGGCCCCAGGTTGGAACCTCACTGCGCCCATTAGTTCAGAAGTCCTCCCCAGGCACAGAGAGGGGACCCAGGCCACACTCCATCCGTCCGCCATCCTGTCCCCGCCCCCAGTTCCTCGCACCAGGCTGCCTGTGAGCGTCGTGCCCACAGGAAAGGAGCTGGCGGAGGTGCTACCCCGGAGGAAGGAGCCCTCTGGAGACTCAGTTTAGCACAGCGCTTACTCACATCCTGTCCCACCCGCTGGAGGCCAAGAGCTTGTTTGGGAAAATGTTCACTTAGGCCAGAGGAGGCGGCAGGCCGCCCTAAGCGGGGCCTGGTCCTCTCTTCCTGCTCTCAGGCTCCCTGGCTCCTCATGAGCCTCCTGGCCTCAGTGGACAGAGGCCATGGAGGTGGCCTGGTCCAAGCCCGTGGGTGCTGTGTCCCCATTTGACACACATGCCAATGAACACCTGGCCAGGTGGGTGTTCCTTCCTTCCTTGTTCCCTCACTGCTTGGGCAGATGTTTTCTGAGCTCTCTTAGAACCTGGCATGGCACAGGGTACTGGGCACATGGGATGGTCAAGGTCTGTAGGTGGCCAGGCTTTCAGCAGGCAGGGACCCCGCTGGGATGGGGGAAGAGGGGCCTTGGGAGGGGAAGGAGGTGGCAGGGTGAGGAGAAGAGGAGTCCATTGCTGCCCTGGAGTGTGGACTTTACCCTGGGCAGGGACAGCCGTATACAGTCAGGTCTCGGGTAGCTGTGGAGGGTGAAGGGTGGCATCTTCCGGATGGTCAGGGGCAGCAGGTGGAGCCTCGGAGCTGCTCTCTTGTGGACGGAGAGCCGAGCCGTAGGGTCCCTGAGGAGGCAGGAGAGGGGTCAGGGGTGAAAGGAAGTGACTTGAAGCCTCCATGGGCCAGGGGCCCAGCAGGAGGGAGGACAGGTCCAGAGGGCAGGTGTGACCGCTGGGAGCTGCGCTGTCACAGGCCGCGGGGCCAGGGTTTGGGGGCAGGGTCTCCATGTGGAGCCCAGCGCTGCTACTCACTGGGCGGAGCCTGACCCCTGTCAGTGGGGAGGCCTGACCCCTGTCATCTGGGGAGGCGACCCAGGTGGAGTGAGCCATTTGGGGAAGCTTTGGTCCTGGGTCCTGCAGAGCCCACTTGCTGTCTGCTCTGACCCTCATGCCTTGACAAACCCAGAAGCCACTCCTTCCCCTTCTGTGAGCACTGGACACCAGGCCAGGAGTGCCCCAGGATCCGCTCCCCAGCTTGGATGGCTGGCTTGCTCCCTGGGAACCAGAGCCTGCCAGATTGAGGCCCAAGGCTTCGAAAGGCCATCAGCCCTAGAATGGCCACGCTGAGGCCGTTACATTTTACAGGTGGGAAACGGGAGGGAGGGGTGGGGCTCCCCGGGTTCCGTTGCAGCTGCGCTTCCTAGAGGAAGTGGCTACAGAGCCCAGACCTGATGTTCAAGAGAAAGTTTGCCAGAGTGAGGCCCAGGCAGTGCAGGAGCCGAGGGGCTGCGGGGTGGAGAAGGTGCCGCCTCTCGGCCTGGCCCCTCACTCTGGCCCTCTGTTCCTCCCCCAGATCGAGGCGCTGCCCCCAGAGCTCTTCCAGTGCCGGAAGCTGCGGGCACTGCACCTGGGCAACAACGTGCTGCAGTCGCTGCCCTCACGGGTGGGTGAGCTGACTAACCTGACGCAGATCGAGCTGCGGGGCAACCGGCTGGAATGTCTGCCCGTGGAGCTGGGCGAGTGCCCGCTGCTCAAGCGCAGCGGCCTGGTGGTGGAGGAGGACCTGTTCAACACGCTGCCTCCCGAAGTGAAGGAGCGGCTCTGGAGGGCCGACAAGGAGCAGGCCTGAGTGTGGCCGTGGCCGGCAGCAGTGGGACCCCAAGTCCTCGGGCTGCGCGGGCCGGGCCCTGCCCTCCCAGCACCCTGGTCGGCTGGTCTGGCCTCAGCGGCAGAGCTGGGGCCTGGAGTGAGCCGGGCCAGGCGAGAGGATAGAGTCTGAGGGGCTGGCCCCTCACGCCCTCTGAGACTCCCCCAGGGCAGGTGCCTGCCGGGAGACCAGAAACCCAGCCGGGCTCAGCGCAGTGTTCGGACAATCAGGGTCTCCACCCCGGAGGCCACCTCTGTCTCAGAGGCCGTGCTGACACCAGAGGTCCAGGGACACCGAGTTAGCTCTTGGTATTTATTTTTTCCCGCTCCCGTCTCCTCCCTCCCAGTGACTTGTACATTCCCCGAAGGTTCCGCCGAGGGAGATGTGCAGGGGACGGTGGGCAGCTCTCCCCTCTTCCTTTCGGTGATGCCTCCGGCACTGAGTGCCCACTCAGACTTAGGTGAGGGGGCCAGGGCGACCAGGCTGCAGATGATCATGCCGGTGGCCGGGTCGGGCTCTGGTGGCAGGGCCCACGGGGGAGCCGCCCCCCCTCGCCACCCTCGCCTCGTCGCTTTCTGTGGCAGTTTTCAGTGTTTTTTTAAGTCAAAGATTTTTTTGTTTTTTAAACTTTGAAAATTGATGGTTTGGGTATTAAAAAGAAAAAATACCAGAAAAAAAAAAAAAGACACTAAAGGCCAGTGAGTTGGAGTCTCAGGGCGGGGTGGCGGTTTCCCTTGGGCAGAACAGTGAGGACACTGAATTGTATTTCCTTTCCCTGGGGTGCGGGCCCAGGGCGTCTTCCGAATTTGGTGTGACCTTGATCCAGGAGTTCTGTTTCCGCTCTTTTCCTGGGGTGGGGATTTTAGTTTTGTTTGCTCTTTGGGTTTTTGTTTTTTTTTTTTTTTTTTTTTGTGTCTTGTTTTCTTTCTCCTCCGTGGATCTTGGCAGGGACTCCTTTCTGTGGCTGTTGGCCAAAGAGAATGTTCTGGAGCTGCCAAGAAGGGAAGAGACTTGGGCCGGTGATCCCCGGATGAACGGTGCTCCCCGCTCCCCGCACCCGCCCTCACGCACAGTGTTACGGCACCACAGGGGCCACTTCGCCTGGACTCTTGTTTCCCCACCATGTGTGTCACGGGTTCGCTCAGTGCCTCCCCCCAGGTGACGTCGGTCCTGTCACCTCTGGTCATTCCTGAAAAGCAGACTTCTGAGGCGCCCCCGGCTGGGAGCTCACTGTGGGGAGGGTAGGCAGGGCCCGGCAGTCTCTGTCCTGGCCAGCACCTGCTGACAGAACCCCAGCTTTAGACCATCACTCGGGTCCCCACTTTAGGAGGGTCCCTGCCTTAGATCAACCACGTGGACACTAAGGCACGTTTTAGCGTCTCTTATCCGTTATGTTCCTTCGTCCGTCCATTTGTGTTTCCTGCGTCGTCGTGCCATTGGATGTAATCTTCAGATAATGCACACTAGCCTCCGCCGACCATGAAGCAATCCGTTACACTGACTCGGAGCAAATATCAAATAAACCTGTAACACAAAGCAGCCTTCCAAGGTCTCCACATCACGGAGGGGGGTCCCCATTCTGCAAGGCCCACTGGGCCCCGTCGGCCACCTGGCTCAGGCCCATTTCCTAGGCTCTGCTTAAGCCCCTTGGCCCTGTAACACCTGGAGCCTCTGAGGCAGGACCTGCAGGTGTGAGGTGGACCTGGCCAGGGACCTTGCGGCCAGCATGTCCTCTGCTGTCCCTGTGGCCTGTGGTGTGGGCCCTTGTGAGCTGTGACAAGTGGGGGCAGGAGAGGCCCTGGCAGGGAGCTGGCAGTCCAGCTTGGTCGTCCCTTGTGTGAAGCTGGGCATGTCCCTTCCCTCCCAGGATGTCTGTGCCTAGGGTCCTCACAGTGGGGCGGAGCCACGGTGGCAGGCCCCCCCCCCCCCGCTCCCTGCCTTTGGGGGACCTGCTGGAGGCCCCGAGATTGAGGACAATCTGTCTTCAGATCCCGCTTCCATGTATTTGACCAGACTTCAGGGAGGTTGGGAAGGGAAGGGAAAGGCGGCTGCCTGGACTGCGGGGTCACCCGTGACCCACCGATGCGCAGAGGAAAGCCATCTTAGGGTCGTGCTGCCAGAGGCTGTGAAGTGAGGCGCAAGGCACAGTGACAAGCAGGGATGGATTCCGCAAGCAGCACGAACCCCTCCCAACGGCCCCCCCCACCTTGCTGCTGCTTCAGAGAGTTGGGGCTCCCGATGATAAGCCTCTGGGGTACCTGTGTGAGGCACAGCAGGCAGGGAGGTGAGCGGGGTTTTAGTGGAGGGCCTGCTACCCAGTACCTGATAAGACCAAGGAGCTTGCGCTGGGGCTGGCACAGGGGCCCTACAGCAAAGTCTGGGTGAGGGAGAGGGACCAGGTCTCACTTGGGCTTAACTTCCTGCACTGGGGACATGGACCCTTGCAGGGAGTTTAAGGCCCAGCCGCCTCCCTCCTCCTCTGCTGAGCAGCTGGGCTGCAACACCCTGCCATGTCACCCGCTTGGAACATCCCCTGTCCATTCTGGTCCCCACCCTCAAGGCACCCCTTAAAGCCCTGCCACCCCTTCCCAGCCTTCGGGGCCCCATGGGACAGCTCCGTCTGGAACTGGTTAGCTTCTGGAGAAAACAAGATGTGGAAACGCCGCCCACTCTTCTTCCCGGGCCAGACGGGAGAAGAGCTCGGCCTCGGCCTGCACTCGCCTACAGTGGTCTGTGGTCACAGCAGCCGTGCGGGAGACGGCGGCTCAGCAGATGCCCCCACACCCCACCCCGGAGGGTCCCGGCTTGCATTGGGCAGCCATGCTGGGACTCCCTAGGTGCCAGGCTTTGCATCCTGGCACACTGCTCACAGCGGGCCTGGCGTCACCCCAGATTGCCGTTGGGAAAGTGAGGGCTGGAGTGTGAGCCCAGCTGCCTCCTAGTGCCTCACCCTGAGTCTGGTGGGGCTCCGTGGGCCACTGCTGGCTGGACACGCGTGGGCCGTGCTGAGTCCCCAGCACTCACTGCCCCGACATTTGCAGAAGGCAGCACAGCCCAGTCTTGGGGCCTCAGTTGTCCCAGCTCCCACCTGCCCCTCCTCTCCCTGCAGCCCCGGAGCTGGGACAAACCCCAGTTCCCACAGCAGTGGCCCAGAGACGTGACTTGACCCGGGGCCAAGGCTTTTGAGAACTGCGTGGTGTCCCGTGCTTGCTCCTGAGACACTCTGTCCCTTTGCTGTTCCAGTGTCATTTCTGGGAAGGCAGTGGCCGTTTCTTTGGGACAGCACCACCAGCAGGCATTTCTTTCTGCCCTGCCAGCCTGACTAGAGGAGCCTGATGACTTGGGCCCAAGGGCTGGAATGAATCACCTCCTCTTCCCTTCATCCTAAGCCCCAGGCTTTCAACCCTCTGCTTTCCAAGATTGTCTTCCCTGCCTACCTGCCTGAGGATAGGGCCCCCTGAGCTCCTGTCCTTGTTCTTCAGGCCAGTACCAGGAGAGGCCCAGTTTTCCCAGGAGCTCTTTTACCTTGGAGAGCAAAGCCACTCAGAGCCCTGTCCTGTGACTGTCCCCCCACGGCCCGTGGCAATACCCAGGTGCTGATACCTGCAGACTTAGGGACTTTCTAAGCCTTGTTTTCCTTCTTCGAGGCCCCGAGAAGGGTAGACATCTGCCAGAGTCACAAGTAGTGGTGGTACCTGGACTGAGATCACCATTTTTGCCTGGTACTCCTAGAATAAGATTTCTGAGCATCTGGTAAGCTGCTGCCCAGAAGTGGTTTCTAGAAAGAAACCTAGAGGAAGTCATTAAATACCCTGAAGGAAATCAGAGAGGCTAATCGTAGGTCAGCTGGGGACACCAGGGCAGAGGCCTAGCCCTCATCCACTGGAGGGGATGCCAGTGTGGGATGGAGCCCCACAGTTCAGGAAGGGTTAAGTACTCCTGGGACTTCCGGTCCAGGCTCCTCCCCTCCTGAACTTTCTCTTTCTCTTCACTGCTGCACTCTGACCCTGAGGCGCCAGCTCCCACCACTTTCCCATGGCTTTCCTGAGTCCTTCGCAGCTCCAGAAGGTAGGTCCCTGAGAGGTGGTGCCTAGGAGGGTAGGTTAGCGTGTGGGAGGGGCTCCAGGAGCCCCTAGAACTCAACCCACACCCTGCCATTTCGTGGAAGAGGAAAGCAGTCCGAAGGGTGGATTCCCAGCTGCGAGCCCTCACTTCTGCACACACGCAGCCCAGGGTGTCTTGGTCACAGACAAGTGGAAGTTTGGGGACTGGGAACAAATAAAGCTTTCAGACCCCTGTCTGGCCAGCAAGGAGCTCACCCTCTTGGCTTTCCAAGAAAGGCTTGTCGAGTTTGCGGTGCCACACACTAATTCTGTCTCTAAAGATAAATACCAGATGAAAAGGCTGAGTGCAGCTCAGTGTCGAGGCCCTGAGTTTAGTCTCCAGAACCTTGAGATAGAGTAACGCATGGGAATTAGAGGCGCTGCCGTCCCGCCTCTGACAGTCTGAGTGTCAGAGAAGAAACCTTCCCGGTCTTGTGCACCAGCTTCCCTCGGTCTGGGTCAGCAGGCCTGGAGCACATCCAGCGTCAGTGGCTGTTGCTCTTTGGCTGTGCAGTACGAGGTTGAACCTGGGGCCTCATGGACTGGGTGAGGGCTCCAGCTCTGCGCCACCAGCCCTGACGGGACCTTCCTCGGCTGTGCCTGTTCCCTCCAAGGAGACCAGGCTTGCTCATCCCGGCCTCTGACAGCCAATGCTGAACCTTCACTCCTCTATTGCCTCATCTTTTTATTTTTAACTTTCCCCCCTTTGATTGCAGTTCTAGAAATTGAACCTAGGTCCTCGTATATGCTAAGCAAGTCCTTTACCACTGAGCTGCATCCTCTGCCCTGTATTTCCTTTTTCCCCTAGATCCTGTCACAAGACAGGATCCCACTAAATTGCTTGGGTTGGGTTTAAACTCGTGATCTTCCTGCTCAGCATCCTGTGGTGCTGGGATCGCAGGCGTGGGCCACCACATTGGCTACTCCCTAGTGTGGAGACGTCCACCCAGCACTTGGGAGGCTGAGGTAGGAGGATAGCAAGTTTGAGCCCAGGATCGGCAACTTAGCGAGGCCCTCTCAAGATAAAAAAGGGCTGGGGATATTGCCCAGTATTAACACCCCAGGTTCACTCCCTACCCCCGCCCCAGGCTTACTGGGGTGTTATAGGATCGATCGAGATTATCGATCTGCTTGTGCAGCTTAGTGCCTGAGGACTGATACTGATTCAGTCTGTGACATGAAGACTGCACAGAGACAGGAGGGCCACGTGGTCATGAGCTCCCCAGCATCCAGCGTGTGGCAGCCCAAGCCAGGCCTCCTTTGGGTTGGGACTGGGAATGGGGCGCTGCAGGGACTGAGCTAAGGGTCCCCGGGGACCCTCGGTGCAGTGTCAGGGAAGTCAAGGAGCTGACTTCTGCGTCTCTTGCACATGCGCAGTCTAACTCCCCTGTCTCCCACAGCCTTGGACTAGGACTGGGGCAAATCCAGCCACCTGCTGTCACCCACTTCCCACCGTTCTCCGGCTGGCCCTGCCCCTGCCCCTCCCCCACCCCTCCCCGAGACCTGTCTTCTAACCCCTTCGTTGTCTCCACTGTTCATCCTCTGCTCAGAGGTTTCACACACTCTCTTCCCTCTGCAAGGATCTCCCTCCTGTCTTCACTTCCCAGTATTCTGTGGTCTCCTTGGTTTTTATATTTTATTTTTGAGACAAGGCCTCTCTGTGTAGCTCAGGTTGGCCTCGAACTCACTGCAATCCTCCTGCCTCAGCCTCCCTAGAACTGGGATGACAGGTGTGCACCTCCACCCACCTGAGATCCTCACAGTGGCTGCCCTAGAACCCTCTTCCAAGGGGTGAGCCCTTGGATCTTCCAGCCTGCCCTCCACCCCGCACTGAGCTCGACCTCTGAGTGTTCACGGGCGAGGACCGGCGTGTGGCCTCACTCAGCGGACCATAAGCCCCAGGGCTGTGTGCTCACTGATAACCTTGGCTCACATGTGGCAGATGCTCAGCTGGACTAGCAAGGAGGTTGCATTTCCATGTGACACCTGCCCAGGGGAGGGCAAGGACAGCGATGACCTCCCCTCCCCTCTCTCGTGAGTTCTAAGCAGCCAACACTGATTGCTTCCTTCCGGACACTGGCACTGCCCCAGGCATCGGATGGAGAATGAACAGGATCCCTGCTTTCACTTTCACACAGGTGTAGGTTTAGGGAAGGGATCAAATCTGAGAGATAAACCTGATGGCCCTGGTGGTGCACGCCTGTCATCCCCGCATGGGGAGGCTGAGGCAGGAGGACCCCCCCACAAGGTCCAGACAAGCTTGGGCTACCTAGAGATTATCTAAACAAACAAGCAAGGAAGATGAGGATCATTCGAGGGCAGAGAGCAACAGAGCCTCACCCCTGTGGCAGTTCCAGGAGGATGGGTTCCTGGTGCTGGAGGGGTTCCTGTCTCCCGATGAGTGCACGGCCCTGCAGCTGAGGAGTGCCGCCCTCGTGGCCGAGATGGATGTCCCCCCGTACTGTCGGACGGTGTTCACCACCCATAAGGAGGAGCAGCTTCGTGCCCAGGTGGGTGTCCATACGATGAGGGGAGCCTTGGTCCCCAGGGCACGTGGCAGGCGAGGGGCAGGAAGGGAGGGCGCAAGGGCTGCGGCTGCCTCTGAGGAGGGTGCGGACAAGGAAGGCAAAGTGTTCCCATTCCACAAAAGTGACAAAGCTGAGACCCAGACCACACAGTAACTGACAGCCAGGGTTCAAACCCAGCTCCGATACCAACTGGTGTGTTTGCTGTTCTGCTGTCCCTCAGGTTGTCCCTCCTCAAAGGCCCTCTGTGAGGCCAGCATCCCAGAGTGGCTCTGATTCTGATAGACTCTCATGTGACTGTAAAACCTTGGCCAAGCCAGGTGTGGTGGTTTGTGGCTGTCATCATAGTACTCAGGAGGCTGAGGCAGGAGAATTACCTCAATTTCAAGGCCTGCCTGGATATACAGCAGGACTGGAAAAAAAAAAGAAAGAAAATCGGATGCTGTTTGAGATGGGTGGGTGCTCCTCCCGCCCCATCCCGTACAACGTCTGCGCCCCACTTTGCGGCGCAGCTCTGGTTGGGGTGGCCTGCGGGACTCATTCACTTCCTTGAGGAGCTCCTGCCATCCGGTGGGCACAGAGGGAATTACGGAAGACCTGGATCCTGGGGGACGGGGGAGTTGAGAGTGACAGCTGTGACAGCTGCCTCACCCACCGCCCAGGCGGGGGGTCCAGAGCCAGAGTGCTCTGTGCCCCCCACGCTGCCTTCGGAGAATACCCAGGGTCAGGGCACTGCAGGGGCAGGAAGGGTCCAGATGGGCCTGACTAGGACAGTTCGGCCCAGGATTCTTCTCCTTTGTGATGATATGTAGTGGAGCACATTCAATGGAGACTGCACTTCAGGGTGTGTGTGTGTGTGTGTGTGTGTGTGTGTGTGTATGTGTGTGTGTGTGTGGGGGGGGTGACTGAACCAGGGCCACGCGCATACTGGGCACTCTAGTATTTAACTACATCCCTGGCCCTGAGGGTTTTTTTTTTTTTTGAGATGGAGTCTTGCTGCCAGGTGTGGTGGCACTCATCTATGATCCCAGCCTTTGGGAGGCTGAGGCAGGAGGATCTCTTTGAGTTCCAGGAGAACAATAAGTTCAAGGCTATATAGCAAGACCCTATCTCAAAAAACCAAACAAGGGGCCGGCGATTTAGCTTGGTGGTTCAGGCACCTGCTTCGTAAGTGCAGGGTCCCTACTTCGATCCCAGCAACAATGCCGGTGTGGTGACTCAGCCCACCAGCAACCAGTACCACATACCACAATGCCGGGCATGGTGGCTAACCTCTGGAGGATTGCTAAGCTCGAGGCTGAGTTCAGGACCAGCCTGAACTGCAAAGCTGAGATCCTGTCTCAAAAAACAAACAAACCCAAAACAACAGTCAGCCAATGGAAATGTTCGGAGTGCGACTGAGGTAGGCCAGGTAAACTGAGGGCCTGTGTGCCTCGATGGGAACCCACCGTAAACTGAGGTGCGGGTGAATTCCCATGGTCACAGCTCAGGCAGTGCTTCGGGCTTTGGTGCCTCAGTGGGCCTGACTGAGAGGCCTGGCGGGGGAAGGTGTCCAGGGGCTCCCTCCCCTCCTCCACCAGGCCTGCTCTGCCCCGGCCGCTCTCCTAGCCCTGCCTGTCCCTCCACAGTGCGTCTCTGATTACTTCATGAACAGCGGTGACAAGATTCGCTTTTTCTTTGAGAAAAATGTTTTTAACGAGAAAGGTTTGGAGCTGGGGCCCTGCAGGTGGGTGGCAAGGCCTCAGGGGTTGGCCTGGATTTCCTATCTGCCCGCTGGGGCAGCAGGGGCCGGGTCTGCCGTCTGAAGAATGGCTGACTCCAGTTCTTGTGCTTTTGCCTGTTTGTGCCACAGGAGAGTTCTTGTTTCCTCCAGAGAAATCCATCAACAAAATTGGCCACGGTGAGCAGGGGCCTCAGGGTGCCAGGCAGAGGATGGGGGAACTTGAGGTCTGAAGAGTTCGAGGTCTGGCCTGAACCCACTATGTAGCCCAGGCTGGCCTCGGATTCACAGGGGTCCTGCTGCCTCTGCACCACACCCAGTTTATAGACGGCTTATTTTCAAACTTGAAGTTGTATGTGAAGGGACTACAAACCAGTTGTGGTAAAACCCATATAACCTAATTATCATACCATTCTAAAGTATGTCATTTGGTAGCATCGCAGACGTTTAGCGCCCCCTATCTGTAAGGACAGTAATAACATGAGTCAGGCTAAGGCGCTCCTGCTGCATGCCTGGCCCTTGGCTACTGCCACCTGTTTCATCAGCCCTGGGCAATTCTCATCCTCATTTTGCGGAGCAGGAGGCTGAGGCTCACAGGAAAGAGAGGGTGACCTGAGGTCACAAAGGAAGTGGCAGTATGAAGACTGCAACCAAGTGAGGGCCTGGGGAGCCCTTTGTCCTCCATGTGGGCTGGGGATCAAGGTTGCAGTGAGGTTCTGGATGGCTGGGAGGTCGGGCAGAGCACGGGCATTGGTAGGGGAAGGTATGTGGAGCCCATTACTTGTTATAAATAAGCATAAAGTTGAGTGCACCTGAGCCAGGCCTGCAGGCACATGCCTGACATCCCAACACTCGGGAGGCTGAGGCAGGAGGATCACCGAATTCATGGCCAGTCTGGACCGCATAGGTAGATCCTGCTTACCTATGCAACAGTGAAAGTACTGGACTCAAAACAGGCAGAATGTTAGTCTGGTGTCCAGGGCCTGTCACCTCCCTCTATCCCACAGCTCTGCACGCCCATGATCCTGTCTTCAAGACTGCCACACACGGCCCCAAGGTGCAGGTGCGTGGGACAAAGGTGGGGTGCGAGGGGGCCGAATGCACACGGCCAGCCCAGCAGTGATCTCTCTGCCCCCTTCCAGGCCCTAGCCAGAAGTTTGGGTCTGCAGAAGCCTGTGGTGGTACAGAGTATGTACATTTTCAAGGTGAGCTCCACATCCTCCTCAGGCCTCAGTTTGTCCTCTGTGAAATGGGCAGAGTACTTGTACATAGCCCCTTGATGTAAGGTCGGGCGTGATGGTACACACCTGTCACCCCAGCATTCAGGAGGCTGAGGCAGGAGGATCATGACAAGTGATGTCAACCTGGGCTCCGTAGTGAGTTCAAGATCAGCCTGAATAACCTAGTCTGTCTCAAAAGCACAAAACAAATCTTGTTTGTATAATAAGCCAAAAGCTGCTCGCATTCTGAAGCTGGTGGGGGCACATGGAAAGTAGGTCTCTGGCTGAGGTGCCCAGAACATGGCTAGTGTGCAGTTAAAATCTGGCAGGAGAAGCTGGGCTGAGGCAGGAGGATGACAGGTTCAAAGCCAGCCTGGACAATGTAGCAAGGCTCTGTCTCAAAATGAAGCTTAAGAATAGCTGATGCCCAGAGACAGACAGACAGACAGACAGACACACACACACACACACACTCTGGGGAGAGCGGTCCCCACTCTTTCCTGCTGATGTGCCCCACTATCAGGTCCCTAGTCCCTAGGCCCCACTCAGGGCCACCTCCTGTAAGAAGCCTCCCAGGTCCCTGGGAAGAGGGGACCCAGCACTGACTGGGGACCTCAGTGCCCTTCTGGCCTGTTGCATCCTCTCCCTTGTGCTCTCTCACTGAGTTCTGCTCTGCGTCCCCGCAGGGCCCGGCACAGTCGGGGCTCCGCCGCTGTCCTCACCAGCATCTTCCCCTGTCTTGCAGCAACCTCGAATCGGTGGCGAAGGTGAGGCTCCAGGCAGGAGAGGGGCTCAGCGGTGCACAGGCCTGGGTCAGAAGAGGCACCGCCTGCCTTGCTGGAATGGCCGAATGGGGACCCTGGAGCCTTTTCACAGGAAGCTTTAGTTCTAAATGCAGAGTCCTGGGCCCAAGACCTTAGGCCAGCAGATCTGTGTGGGTGTGGATAACATTTTTTTGTTTGAGATAGGTCTGGCTAGGTAGCCTAGGCTGGCCTTGAACTCTCAAAGATTTTCCTGCCTCAGACTCCCCAAGATCGACTGCTGGGATTGCAAGCATGCACCACTGCATCTGGCTTAGAAAACTTTATTTTTAACCTGTCCATGGAGGATTAATTCGGCATGCAGCTTGCTGACCACGTCCACACCCCACTGGACACAGACCCCACTGGACACAGACACCTTTACAGCCTCCTTGGCCAGCGATTAGCACCTTCCGCTCACAGGCCTCCCTCCGGCTGCAGGAAGCCCGGCTCCTCCCTGACGGCCTTCCCTCTCCACAGGCCCAGCTTTCTCAGGACCACCCCTCCTCCAGCGGGGCCCACATGCCCACGCCAGCCCCCCTGCTCCTTTGGCCAGGCCTCTCCCCAACCCGTGGAAGCTCCTACCACAGGACACGCTTTCTAGACACCATCCAGCTTCTCAAAGTTTGGTGTTTATAAAACACACATAGAGGCTGGGGACTTAGCTCAGTGGTTTTAGCGCTTGCCTCACAAGCACAAGGTCCTGTGTTCAATTTCAACTACAAAAACCCTACAAAGACACAATTAAGAACTGGGTTTGGTAGTATACACTTGTAGTCCCAGGTACTTGGGAGGCTAAAGCAGAAAGATTACTTCAGCCCATGAGTTCCAGACGGGTGTGGGCAGCTTAGTTACCTGGGAAGGAGCCACACATAAAGGCACATGCCTGTAATCTCAGTGCTCGGGAGGCTGAGGCAGGAGGATTGCTGAGAATTAGAGGTCAACCTGAGCTATATAGGGAGTTCAAGGCCAGCCTGGACTACACAGCAAGACCTTGTCTCAAAAAAATTCAGTTCCCCAGAAGGGAGGAGGTGACATCAGCCCCACCCTTGCTGGTACTGTGGGCTGTGTCCAGTGGTTTTCATCCTGGCTGTGTCCAACATCATACAGGCAGGTGTGTGAAAACGCAGCGCTTGGTGGCCGCAGTTGTCTCCCAGCTGCAAGACACCCCCCCCCCAAATCTTTTGCTGCCAGCTAGGCTACCCGCTGGCTGGTCTGTGGGTCCCTGGGTAGAATGGCAGGGGCTGGGGTTGTGGCCCGTGGCAGATCACCTGTCTGGCACTGCCCAGACAGACCAGT
The DNA here is from genome assembly GCA_004026965.1 of Petromus typicus. NCBI lineage: Eukaryota > Metazoa > Chordata > Mammalia > Rodentia > Petromuridae > Petromus > Petromus typicus. The sequence goes on from PVIR01008709.1 coordinate 42,412, forward strand.
GGCTTCAGTTACCTGGAGGAGATTAAATAAGTCACCTTTGGCAGTTAGGATCAGGCCCTGTACGAGCCACACTTCATGCACCGTCCGGTGGGACCCTGAATGGCCTGGGGGGTGGAGTTGGGGCCACTTTACGGTTTAGGAAACAGAACCTGTGAGAGTCAACTCTTGTCGAGTCCCTGGGCCAGGGAGATTCTAACTGATGTCAGCCTGGGGGGGCCGTTTCTGGGAGGACGATGGTGGGCCAGCAAGGTGAGGAGGACAGGCAAGGACCAGCTCCTCAACTCGCTGCAGTCACCCCACACCGGGACACCACCTTCCTGTACACGGAGCCGTTGGGCCGCTTGGTGGGCATATGGATCGCAATGGAGGATGCCACGCTGGACAACAGCTGCCTCTGGTTCATCCCGGGCTCCCACACTAGTGAGGCCCCATCTGTCTCCCTGCCCAGCCCCGCAGAGTGGGACCTAGTGGGAAGAGAAGCTGAAGTTCTTCCTCTCGGCCGGCAGGTGGCGTGCAAAGGAGGTTCATCAGGGGCCCAGAGGGTTCCAGCTTCCTGGGCTCAGACCCAGACTGGGATGACAGTCTCTTTGTCCCTGCGCCAGTTCAGAGAGGTAGGTGGGCACAGAGAGCAGGCAGCCGTGCCCAGTGGTCTGTGCTCACTCCACCACCCAGGAACCGAAGGCTCTGCTCCAGGTCATCCGAAGTGTACGAAGCCACGGCATGGGAGATGTGAGGCTAGCTAGGCGCCGGTCGGAAAATGTGCAGTTATCAGCAAGCTGTCTTGAGCAGGCGAGAACCCAGACGTTGGTACTTACAGGATGCTCTGGGAGCGTACAGAATCTGCACCTCAGGTTCCCCACGTGCTAAGTGAGGAAGGAAGGAAGCTGGAGCCTCACCGCTGTTGGCAGTTAGCCCCCCTCCCGATAGAAAAGGGCCACGAGAGCCAGCATGGTGGGGCTGCTGCCCACTCCTGCCCACGGGAGCACAGCTTGCTGAGGCTCGCCTGGGCCGTGGTGGAGGGGCTGCATCCCCGGGGCCCATCCTGCGTCTGCCTGTCCACAGGCTCAAGCACCCAAGCTTTCAGGGACGGAAATGGGGATGGGTGGGGGCACCGAACCACTCAAGGGGAGGGCCGCGTCCCTTCGTGCCCGGGAAGGGAGCTGCAAGGCTGGTGTCCTCTGCCAGGCGGCCTGGTCCTGATCCACGGGGAAGTGGTGCATAAGAGCGCGCAGAACTTCTCGGACCGCTCGCGCCAGGTCTACACGTTCCACCTCATGGAGGCCGAGGGCACTGTCTGGAGCCCGGAGAACTGGTAGGTGGCCAGGCGTGTGTGAGCACGCGTGTGTGAGCACGCGTGAGCCAGAGCCTCCAGGGAGCTGCCGGAGTGGTGGTCCTGGCTTCTCAAGGTCACCTTTTCTGTCCTTTCCAGGCTCCAGCCAACAGTGGAGCTGCCCTTCCCCCCCCTGTACACCTGAAGTGGGCGCAGGATGGGGCTTCGAGGACCTGCCAGACGCCGTGACTAGAGTCGCCCCTCCTGCACCTCCCCCATGCCCCCAGTCCTGCAGAGGCTGGCTGGGCTCCCCGAGATCTCCGCCACCCCATGCCTCAGCTCAGCCTTCCCCTTGGGTGTGAGGCTGAGCAGGTTTAGCCGATTCTTACTCTCCTCTCATGGCAAGCCTTGATGATGGCATTGGAAGACAATAAAAGTGATTTCTCCACGGACTGTCTTCCCCAAGCAGCCCTGCTCCCCACGTGACAGCCTGCTGGGAACCCCAGTCCCCAGCCCTGCCTGCCCAGTCTGCTTGATTTTGTTTATTTCTCTGTCTCCCTATGTACCCAGCTGACCTCAATCACACAGCAACCAGCTGCTTCAGCCTTTCCATCGCTGGGATCAGAAAGGTGCCCGCTAGGTCTGGCCTCGGTCTGCATGACTGTAATAGCTTCCAGGAGCTTTTGCGTGCGGCGATACTGAAGCCGCACACGCAGGGACAGGTCCTCTTATCTGGCTGACCCAGTGAGTGACCTGCCAAAGCTGGCTCCAGGCTGAGCCCCTGAGCTCTGCCCCAGCCCTGCTCTGCGGGGAAGCGGGCAGCAACCAGGCTAGGAATCCAGTCCCAGATTCGGGGATTAGTGCTGTGGTCAACTTGCTCTCCGACCTCAGGCCAGGCCCTTCTCTCAGGGACAAAGGGGGCATCGGGCACAAGTGGCAGGTACCCAGACCTGGAACGGCTACCAAATCCCAAACCTGTTTAGCCAAGCCCCAGTTCCAAGATGGGTTCACTGGCCAATTCCAGATTGCAAATTCATTTGACCTGGGCCTCAGTATTAGAAGAACTACTTTGGGGCTGGAGACTTTAACTCAGTAGTGAAGCACCTGCACAGCATGTGAGAGGTCCAGTGTTCAATCTCCAGCAAAACTCTTTTTGTTTTTGCCCCCTTTTTCAGTACTAGGGTTTGAAATCAAGGCCTTTGCATTGAGCTACATACCCAGCCTATGCGACAGGTTCTTGATAAATTGCTCTGGCTGGGCTCAAACTTGTAGTCCTCCTGGCTTAGCCTCCCGAGTGCTGGGATTATAGGCATATGCTACCACGCACAGCAAAAACGTTTCTTTTGAACTGAGAGATTTCACATAAAAACCTGGTTTCCATCAATGACCAGGCAACTGATGACCCCTGGCCAACTCTCTGGCTGGAGCTGTCTCCTTAGAGGCAGCTGTCTCCTCTGTCACCTACCTGGCCTCTGTGGCCACTCAGGAGCCCTTGGCTTAGTCCTCTACCTGCTGTAAGGCCCGGAGCAGAATCCTTTCCCAGTCCAGTCAGGGAGTCAGTGGTATAACTAGGGCTCCTCTCCAAGAGCTGGCGGGCCCCCAAGCTGGGGAGAAAAAGTTTAAGTCTCTACAGCTCTGAAAGAACGCATATCTTTCCTCCTTCCCTGGGAAGGAACTGGCAGCGATTCCCACTCCCCAGAGCTCTGCTCCTGGCTTTTGACCTTCTTGGGTGAGTTCTCACCCACTCCTGATAGGCTGGATGAGAATCCTGTCCAGCCTTGGGGATCCTGCTGGGCTACTTTTCAATGGTGGCAAAGGTTCTGTTTATGGCCAGTCTCCTAAGTTTGGGCCTCTGGAAAGTAGGCTCAGAACCAGAGCTGCGCCCCCTAGTGGAGCAGCTCGGAGTCCCAAGTGTCTGCCCGAGGCTTTGCCATCAGAGACAAAACAGCAGTTAGGACAGCACTGGCACCCTGACAGGGCCTTAGAAGGCTCTCCGGTTCATCCTTCTCCATCAGCACTGTCAGCTAGGCACCGGGGCGGGTGGGGCTGGCGGAAACAGGTCCTCAGCCTAGGATCTGAGCACTTGGCCCATCTTAGCCCGAGTGGGTGGAACCACTGGGCCGCAGCTCTTTTCCCTGGTCCACCTCCAAGCCAAGCCAGGCGAGTAAAGGTCGCTCTGGTTTCCAAATGAAACCCATCCAACCCCTCATCGTGCTTGGCTTTTTGCCGGATTAGGGCCCATGTTGGACAACAGTGACACTTGACCAACTGCTTAGCAGGGTGGGGCACAGGTGGGGTATGTCAACGATGTCAGCTGTCCTATCTTGCACGTAGGATAACTGAGGCTCAGTCTGGGTGGGTGTCCAGGTCAGGTCACTCGGTTAGGCTCATATGGCCAGGATTCTTGCTGGAATGTGAAGCACTAGCTATTATGCTCTGCTTCCAGCACCCGCTCCAGCCCTCTCCCCAAAACTACAAGAGAGAAGGGGGCTCTACAGCACATCTAGACTCCCCAAGTAGTTGTACTTCTCTGTTAGGCCTTCTTTCTTTTTAGATATCATAAACTAAAGTCAGAAGAGCTTTGCCTTTTTATTTTCAGTCCAGATCACCTGGAAACCAAACCTGCTTTTTGTCCCATCACTCTTCTGTGCCCACGTGGGCTCCTGTGGGGCCCATTCATCTTCAAGTCCGTTTCCTCCCTCACTGCTGCTGCACAGGAGCTAGGCCATCAGCAGAATCAGGAGGTAGAGAGGCAGAAGGAGGTTGTCTATCTGCGTAGTATATGCTTCTAGGAGGGACACGAGGCTGATGGACCCCAGAAGCCAAGCGTAACTGGAGTTCAGGTCTACGGCATTGTCAAAGATCAAGATCAGAGCAACAGAAATGATTTGTGCAAATATAGATGTCATGGTCCCCTCGAAAGTCTTCTTGGTTCCAGGCCAGTGGATCTCCCCCATGGTGCTGCCGAAGATGGAGGCCACAGTATCACCCACACCCACAGCCAGGACCCCAGCATAGGGCACTAGGGCCCTTGCTCCCCCCAGGCTGCCCTTCTGTGTGCAGGGTCTGGGGATTAACCAAATGGGAAGAGACATGCCCAGGAGCAGGTAGATGTGTGTTAGGATGAGTGGCCCACTGTCTCGTTCATCCAGGAAGAGGGACAGGAGGCTCCGCAGAGTGTGGCCCAAGGGCTTGATGCGAAAGTAGCGCACATACTCCAGGAAGATGAAGACTGCTAGGCAGACTGTGGCAGCCACATAAAGCAGTGGTCGATCAAACATAATTCCTGGGATGTAAGTGGCCACCACAATGAAATGGAAATACTTCCGGGTGATGGCAGGGGCTTGGTGCTTTTTAGACTCAGAAGATGACCGCTTGGCATTCTGGTACAGCACTACCAGGCAGGCCAAGATGGCCAGCAGAGACCAATAAACTAGGAGGTAGATGCGAGTTTCTGTCCGGAAAAGGAACTGAAGGAGCCAGAGCAGGGGGTTCCTGTGGATAAGCCAGTGTAGCCAGGGCAGGACCACGCCAAGACCCAGCACACAGGTCATGAGGTGGAAGAAGATGGAGGAGGCCCAGGTTCCCGAGTCCATGAAGACAAACAGGGTGCTGAAGAAGATACCCATAAGCACCATCCCTATCACCACTACCAGCAGGAAGAAGTCCACAGGGTCCCCCTGGCTTTCTACCACGGTCAGAGAGCGCTTGATGAGCTGGTTGAGGACAAAACTGATGCCACCTAACACCAGCAGGGCCTCTCCTGGAGTGAAGCAGCGGGGTAGCAGGTATAGCAGGATCATGTTGAGATAAACAAAGATCAGCAGGACTTCCAGGACTTCGATCACTTCTCCCACACTGAGTGAGTGCTTCATGATATAAATAATGACACCTCCGGCCAAACCAGAGATGGCACAGGTGTTGGTGGGCATCGGGCGAGTGATACCCAGAGCCAACACCGAGGAGAAGAGGGCCACTGCCATGCCAGTGGCTGCCACCACGACGCCAAAGCGCTCGAAGTGCTGGTTCCCCGCAGCTTGGCAGCGCTCCTTCATGACCAGCCCCAGCAAAGGCATGACCATGGAGGCGGGCAGCAGGCCGCTGTTTGCCGACATCCGGAACTGGAAGACGGCGTTGCCCTGTTGCAGCAACCGGTCCCACTTGTACTGAACATAGAAGGCCTGCACTGCGAGGGCCACAGCACACCACGAGTATCGGTCCCACACGGCGGCGTGGATGCTCAGCACTACTGTGAACACCACTGCAGCCTCAGCCAGCACTGGCCCCCTCAGCGGCGCCCCGGGGTCCCGGGCTGGGCCCGGACACGCTCGGGTCATATCTCCAGGCCTGGGGCTCTGAGGAAGCCGGGTGACTAGGGACGCCTCGGCCTCTGGGCTCCTCACCCAGCCAAGCGGACCGGACCAGCAATCTTCTCCAGCTTCGAGGAGGGAGCGCTGTTGTGGTTCATTCACTGCGGGCCGGAAGCTGGCGCCTTCACCCTCCACCACCTGCAACCGGTAGTGCAGACGTCGCCGCTCCTCTGCGTTCTTCACAGCACCTACCGCCCCCGCCGCCGAGGCCTCACCTCCCTGGGCAGCGCCATCTTGACCCGGCTCCGCGCTGCAGCCATGTGACCGCGAGCCACGCCCACACACCAGGGCCCGCTCTGCGCGGTCACGTGGACGTGACGTATGGGGGCGGGATTAGGGTGCGCGCGCGCGCGTGAAGATGGCGGCGGACGCCGGCGGGTTCTGTGTGAGGTGCGGAGCGGGTCGAGTTGGTTGGTGTGGTTGGGAGGTGTGGGTGAAAGGCTAGTGGGCGCCGGAAGGGAGTGGGGAGCAGGATATCGCAGCCGCAGCGGGAAGAACCCAGGCCAGGGGCATGGGCACCAAGACGCGGGATGGTTACCTCCAAACGGTCCTCTCGCGGGGCTCCGGAGGCACTTGTTCTGGGGGGCCCCTGCTGTCCCCTTCCCCCCGCGCCGGCCGCCCGGCTGCTCCCCCGGTCCCTTGGCCTCCCTCCTCCCTGTCCGAGTCCGTTAGCGCCCCAGCTACACCTCTTCACGACCGAGTTTCGGCGCAGCGTCCCGCCGGGCGGTCGGTGGTCGTCCGGCACCCCAGCTCTTCTTCGTGGCTCGGGTCACGAATGCTGCGCCCGTCCCTGCGCCCTCTTCTCTGCGCCTGTCTGTTCCCTTTTTCATGCATGGATTCAGTCAGACGGCTTGTCCACATCCTCCCAGAGACACCAGGCACAGTTCTGGCATGAGGGACATGAAGATGAATTATTGAAAAGACGTCGCTATCCGAGAGCCGCTCACCAGCGCCGGATCCCGGAGAAGCACTTCCCAGACGTTTTCTCATTCAATTCTCAACAAATCCCGAGAGGCGCCTTCTATTGCCAGTGACTCAGAAAGTCAGTGCCTAAGTAGTCTGGTGATAAAGTAAGGATTCAGATTGGAGGCTCCGTGACCTGACAGCCACAACCACGTCCGCATCTTTACAACTTGAAGTATTTTCATTTGTCTCTCGTGTGACATTCCTGTCCCTTCCCGCTTTCCTCCCCTTTTGGTCTTCTTCATCACTGTCCCCTAAACACCCAGAGAGGCATGTAAATGTTCATTCTCCATCTCACACATTGCCACTTCCTTCACCTCTCAGCTGGAAATGAGATTTTTCTCGTTTCTTCCTTTAGTCGGGTTTACTCACTGGAAATTGAATCCAAGGAGCTTCGCAGTGAGTTACATCCCAGATTTTTTGTTTATTGGTTTTTCTCATGGCATTAAAAATGTAAATATAGGGTCTGAGTTGCCTAGGATGGCCTGGAACTCTAGCCTCTTGCCTCAGTCTCCCAGCTACTGGGATTACCGGCTTGCCTGGCTTTAATTTCCCTGTAAGTGCTGGAAGGCATGTTCTGAGCCACAGCCTTCTCTTTGAAATGCCTACAGCTACACACTTTTTTTTTTTTAGGTTTTTTGAGACAGGGTCTCGCTTTTGTGGTTCAGGCTGGCCCTGAGCTCAGCCTCAAACTCACATCACAGCAATCCTCCTGCCTCTGCTTCCGGAGTGCTGGGATTACAGGCGTGAGCCACCATGCCCGGCACTATGGTATGTGGTACTGATTGCTGCTGGGTGTGAGTCTCCATGCCCCGTGTGATATGTGGTTACCGGAGATCGAACCCCGGTCCTTGCGCTTGCAAGACAGGCGCCAGAACCACTGAGCTAACTCCCCGGCTCCAGCTACATACTCTTAAGAAAACTTCCTGTTCCAGTCCTGATGCCCTCTGATTTGTAGTTGACCTCTGGTGACCTTGTTTTGCATTCTTGTTTCTCCAGAAATGTGGGTTCTTTTCAGAATACAGGTGACTATGAAGCCTGTTCTTGGGCTGTATTAATGGATAATCAAAATGGAATATTCCTCTTAAGTTACTAAGTTTTGGGAATGTCACTCAGTGCGTGGAAGATAATTTGATTACAGTATAGTAATTGCATTTTGGGGCCTCGTGCTCTTTTGTTTTGTTTTTTGTTTTTTGAGATAGTGTCTCGCTTTGTAGTTCAGCTGGCCCTGAACTCACTATGTAGCCCAGGCTAGCCTGGAACTCACAGCAATCCTCCTGCCTCTGCCACCCAAGTGCTGGGATTACAGGTATGAGCCACCATGCCCAGCGTTGTCTCTTGTGTTCTTTATTGAGTGTGTTTATAGTCTGCCCTAAGTGTGCTAACAAATGGAATTGCAGTTTGAAAGCCTTTTGCTCTTGAGCTTGAATCTCAGTTTACACCAGAGAGTTGTACTGTGGGAGAAGGAATAGAAGGAGACCAGGATTCTTCATTGTCATCTTCATCTTTTCTGAATGATGTAGTAGGTATAGGATATTATCCTGTACTTAATAGGCAAAGAACCACATGGATTAAGCTCCACATGGAGAAGGTTTTAGGGGATATAGCAGAGCCCTGGGTACAGGTACGCTCCAAACCTTCTCTTCCTCAATCCTAAATCTGCATCAATAGGAAATCAAAGGTTATGTTTGATAACATCTTGTTAACATATGAGAAATCAGGATACTACCGTGAGTAGTGTAACAGAATTTTCAACAAAGAGATATAATGGATTCTGTCCCTTACCCTGGCTGACTTTACATACTCTTGTTCCTTTTCTTCCTGTCATTTTCTTTTGCCAGCCAGCACCTTTTCACTGTGGAAATCCCCGTCCTCATGGCTGACTCACGTTATGAAGTCCCTGTTTGGGCACTACCTCTAGGAACCTCCCTATTAGCCCAAACAAGGAGGTGATGAGGATGAAAAGTAAAGAGATACAGAATCTGGTTAAAATGTGGAGGGCCAGGGGCTCTTGTCTCCCTTTGCCACAGAGCCCTGAGTGATTGGGGCACCTAGGGTTTATTCACTCAGACACAGGCACAAGCAATTAAGATTTACATAAGATTCATCTGTCTTCTACCCTCCACGGTACTTGTCCAGGTACACAGCAGAATCTCAGATGTTTTTACTTCTCCTTGTAGCTTGTCAGCATCCTTGCATGCCATCTTTTCTCTTCTTGCTCGCCAGGAAGGCCAGTTGGGCCTCAATTTTCCTATCTGGTCTCCCACAGTGTATCTCTGTGGAGTCTTGTGGGCAGTGGCTGCTTTTATTTATTTCCACATGGAATATAGGTGTTTCTGAAAAGTATTATCTCAGTAAAGTAGTTTGGCTATCTCTGCTTTCTCTAAAAGGTCTGAGTTCTAAATGATTATTCCTAACCTCCCAGTAGCTTCTGCCCAAAGGTTTCCAACCAGGTAGATCTCTAAGCTGTGATGATGTTAGTGTCCATTGCTCCAGCTCTTAGAAATGCAGTTCCAGGTTGTCTGCTAGAATACTAGACTGGATATTGATACTTCTTTAAAAAACTCTGAAGCAAGTTATTTAATTTCTGTACCTTAGTTTCTCTCCTAAATTAGCCCAAATTTATTATGCAAATAAGTGAGAACTACTATGGCATGTAAATAATTTATTTAAAATGCATATAGAAGGTGTGGACATCACTGTTCCACTGTCTTTTTCTTTTTTCATTTGGTATTAGAGATCAGATTTGTGACCTTGTGCCTGCAAGGCCGGTGCTGGAACCACTGAGCTAAATCCCAGCCCCTGTCTTTCGGTCTTAAGAATCACTTCTTCTGGTTGGGCATGTTGGCACATGTCTGTGATCCCAGCACTATGAGGCTGAGGCAAGAAGATTGCCCGTTTTTCTGAGTTTGAGGCCAGCCTGCACGAGACCCTGTCTCAAAAAAAAATTGTACAGATCTTCATGTCCCAGTTTCATGAAGCCTTTCTAGTGTGGGATCCCTTTCCACTGATCTCGGTTCTATCATGTTCTGTATGTTCTGTATCATTAGTATCAAACCCTGTAGTACTTTCTTCCTTTTTGCTGATTGTGTAATGTGCATTTAATATTCTTCATTAATATGAGAGTCATCAAAGTCTTAGATTTCTATATATCATTATTATTCTCAGACTAGTAAAGGTATGGGTATTGAGACTTATTTCTACAGAGATTCTCTTCTTGATGAATTATTGTTTTCTTTGTCATTCTGCCCTTGCTTGGCACTTCTACTTGTTTTTTCTTTTTTCTTTTTTTTAAATTAATTTTAGGCCGGGGATTTAGCTCAGTGGTTCCGGTATCTGTCTTGCAAGTGCAAGGACCTGGGTTCAATTCCCCGGTAACCACATACAGTACTGGGTGTGGAGACTCACGCCCAGCAGCAACCAGTACTACATACCACAGTGCCAGGCATGGTGGCTCACGCCTGTAATCCCAGCACTTGGAAGGCAGAGGCAGGAGGATTGCTGTGATGTGAGTTTGAGGCTGAGCTCAGGGCCAGCCTGAACTACAAAGTCTCTGGAATAACTAGCGATGTTGAACATTTCTTCATATGTTTCTTAGCTGCTTTTACTTCTTCCTCTGAAAAGTGTCTGTTGATTTCAGAGGCTCATTTTTGAATTGGGTCTTTAAATTGGGGGGGCTGATTTTTTTAAGCTCTTCATATATTCTAGATAATAGCCCTTTGTCTGGGAAACATCTGATAAAGATTTTCTTCCCATATTGTCGGTTGTCTTTTTCTGTCTGCTGATGATTTCTCTTGCTGTGCAGAAGGTTTAATAAAGATAAGATCTCAGTTGTTGATTCCTTCTGCTAGTTCCGTGCTGCTGAGGTTTTGTTCATAAAGTCTTTCTCTAGCTAATGGCTCCACGAGTTCTACCAAACCTGTTTCTATTTTAATATTTAGATCTCTAATCCACTTTGATTTGAGTTTAGTACACGGTGAAAGACAGATCTAGCTTCAGCCTTTGGCAGGTTGAAACCCAGATTTTCTAGCACTATTTGCTAAAAAAAAAAGACTAGTAATTACTTTTAATCTTTTTGTTTGTTTGTTTTTTAGTTATTTGAGACAGGGTCTCACTTTACAGTTCAGGCTGGTCCTCGACTCAGCCTTGAACTCAGCAGTCCTCCTGCCTCTGCCTCTCAAGTGCTACGATTACAAGTGTGAGCCACCACACCTGGCATTGTGGTATGTGGTACTGATTGCTGGTGGGTGTAAGTCCCCATGCCTAGCATTATGGTATGTGGTTACCAGGATCAAAGTTGGGACCTTGCACTTGCAAGGTAGGCGCTAGAACCACTGAGCTAAATCCCACCATGCTTTTAATTTTTCTATTCCAAGTATTACAGGTCTATAAGAAGAACATTCTCTTTTGCTAACATAATAACTCTTTCTATCTGCCTTATAACCCTCTGTTATACTCCCTTTCCCTTTTTCCCTTCCTCTTGTCCAACAGTCTCTTCTACTTTTATCTCATCTTTTTAGATTCCACATGTTAGGAAATCATGCAATACTTGTTTGAGTCTAGTTTACTTGGCTTAACATTGTGGTGTCCCGTTGCATCCATTTTCTGGCAGATGACAGAATTTCATTCTTTACATCAGAATAATGTTCCTTTGTGTATTTCTACCACTTTTTAAAACCCTTTCATCCTGATGGTACATAGTCTGTTCCCATGACCTGGCTGTTGTCATTTGTGCTGCCTTAGACATGAGTACACAGGTGTTCCTATAGTACGCTGGCCTGAGTTCCTTCAGCTTTATACCAAGGAGTGGTATAGCTGGGTTATGTGGTAGTCCTAGTTTTTGTTTCCGAGAAGCCTCTATACTGACTTCCACAGTAACTAGACCATTTTATACTAGTAGTATAGAAGGATTCATTTTTCCTTGCAGTCCTCTCCAGAGTTTTTGGTTTACTTGGTGATTGCCATTCTGACTGAGATGGAATGTAATGTCAGTGTGTGGAACACATTTTTCTAGTGAGTAAAGACATTAAAATTTAGAGTTTTGGGGGGGTTTTGGTGTGTGTGTGTGTGTGTGTGTGTGTGTGTGTGTGTGTTTTGACATAGGGTCTGAAGCTGACCTCAAACTTACAGTGATCCTCCTGTCTCAGCCTCCTGAATGCTGGAATTGCAGGTGTGCACACCACTCCCAGTTTTAACTTTTTTTGTTGTTTTATTGAGACAGAATCTTGCTTTATAGTTTAAGGTGTCTTTGAACTGACTGTGTAACTCAGGCTGGGCTTCAAATTGCAGTAATCCTTCTGCCTTGGCATTGTGAGTGCTGGTATTATACATATGTGCCACTACACCTGGAAAAAACAATTTTTCCTTATTGGCTACTTGTACTTCTTTTGAAAAATGTCTGTTAAATTAATTTGTCCATTTGTTGATTGCTCTATGGGTTGTGATTTTTTTTGTTTTTGGTGCTCAGTGTTTTGCTTGCTATATATATATTTTAGATGTTAATTTGTCTGAAGAGTAGCTGGCTGGGAAAGATTTTCTCCCATTCTGTAGGCTGTCTCTTTATGCTGTTGTTTTTTTCTCTTGTTGTGCAGAAACTTTTACATTTGAAAGCCAGTTGTAGTGACATAGGCTTGTGATCCTAGCACTTGGGAGGCTGAGTGAGGCAGGATCATTGCTGATGTTTGAGGCCAGCCTGGGCTCCATAGTGACTTCAAGACCAGTCTGAGTTATGTAGAGAGACTCTGTCTCAAAAAGAAAAAAAAAAAAAGAAAAAAGAAAAAATTTAAATTTGATATAATCCAATTTGTTGATTCTTGCTATTATTTTCTATTATGGTGACCTGTTCAAGAAAGCTCTGCCTGTGACTATTCAAGTATCCACTCCTCTCATGTTTTCTTCTAGCACTTCCAGAATTTCAGGTCTGTTGTCTAGGTCTCCAGTCCACCGCCTCCCATCAGAGATCGAACTCAGGACCTTATGCTTTTTAAGCAGGTGTGACACCACTGAGCTCCATCCCCGGCCCTCTGATCTGCCTTTATTTATTTATTTTTTAAGTTTTTTGAGACAGAGTCTCTTGTTCTGTAGTTTGGCTGACCCTGAACTTACTATACGTAGCCCAGGCTAACTTTGAACTTACAGCAATCCTCCTTCCTCTGCCTCCCAAGTGCTGGGATTACAGGGAGCCACCAAGCCTGGTCCTGGATTGATTTTTGTTCAGGGTGAGAGATCTACTTTCAATCTTCACCATGAATACCCACTTTTCCCAGCAGTTTGTTAAAAGAGCTGCCTTTTCTCCAGCATACATTTTTGACTCCTTGTCAAGCATTGGGTGACTATAGTTGCTGAATTTGTTTTGGTATTGTCTGTTCTATCCAGTGGTCCGAGTATCTGTTTTTTACCAATACCTTGCTGTTTTTGGTACTCTGGCTTTGGAGGACAATTTGGAATTGGGTATTGTGATGCCTCCAGACTTGCTGTTTCTGCTTGGGATTGCTTTGCCTATTCTGGATCTTTCATGTTTCCATATTAATTTTAAAACTTTTTTTCCAGTTCTGCAAAAAATGTTAGAAATCAGTTTTAAAAAGTAAAATAAAAATGTTGTTGAAATTTTTTTTTTTTTTTTTTTTTTAGGTTTTTTGAGACAGGGTCTCGCTTTGTGGTTCAGGCTGGCCCTGAGCTCAGCCTCAAACTCACATCACAATCCTCCTGCCTCTGCCTCCCGAGTGCTGGGATGACAGGCGTGAGCCACCACACCCGGCACTGTGGTATGTGGTACTGGTTGCTGCTGGGTGTGGGTCTCCACACC